>VOSG01000265.1:38981-49613 GCA_009761265.1 Halicephalobus sp. NKZ332
GAGCTTTGTCTATGTGATATATCTTGTCAGGAAAAAATAATAGTGCTACTCTGTAGTCCCTTTGGGTCAATAAGTAACCGTAATAATTAACAGAGTAGCTTGATCCCAAGGATCTAGAGTAATGGTTGGTATCGTAACGTCTTTATTATCAGATAACTCAGACATATATATATTGGCTGAACCCGGATGCTTCAATCACCGTCTGGATCTGCGATTGCATCCTAGCGCAATATTCTCAAAACATAACACTCGAAATCCCTGTTGGCGAGACGTTAGGATCATTTCCTAGACACTACTATTATGAAATATTAAGTAGTAAACGATAGAGCTTATGTTCCTTAATCAAGATAAAGCGAATGCGCTCGTCCACATGACGAGAGCGACCTTTGCCCGCTCCTCTTAGTGGTTCCGAATCGCCGTTGGCGACAATATTTGAAATCTGTGTCTTTGAGAGAATTAGAGTTTTGATTTCTTTTAGTCATATCTGAATAAATTATTTAACCTCTTCCCCCCTCAGATGGCGTGAATTGGAAAATGAGCAATCTTTAAACTCAAGAATAAAATTCAGTCTTAATATTCGTCACCATTTCAATTTTTGATCGAACACAATTTACCAGAGGCGTTCTTTTCGGAAAGAACACTGCAAATGTTCCATTACACTTAGTTTAACTTTTTCTCCATTCCTACCTAATTGAAAAGTACATCTCTATACTAGTTTCCTTTTGTTGGGTTTCATAGCAAAGCATCTGGTTTTTTCCCTTGAGAAATTATAGTGGAACCCCACTAAACGCGACCCGAAAGGGCGGAAGATATATTGCTTTACAAAAGAGCCGCGTTTATTGTGGATTTCCTTCAGCGGGGTCATATATCACGGATCACACATTAGTATCTATTAGCATATCCATGACCGCGTGCATGACGGATCATGTATTGTAAGGAAAAGAAATCAAACGGCGCGGTCCGATCCGGCAGAATGCGAAAAACATGCTGTCGTGAATGTTTTAAGGAAGATTTGCGCTTATTGATAATGCATTTAACGAGATTTCACTGTATTTAAATTAAAACAAGTTAATTGCGTGAAATTTTGTTATTTTCCAAAGAGTTGTTTATTAAAATGAATAATGTCGACGAAAGTTTTTCTTTAAAGGTTAACAATGTGAAGGATAGTGAGAGTGAAAGCGAAATGATTCAGTGTGCGGAAGCAATAAGAATCTGAATCGTGGGAAGCAAAAAAAGAGGAAATTCGCTTGTAAATTCAGTTGCTTTTATTTTGTACGATTTTTACGCTTTTAATATGTATTTATTGATTTATCGCTTTGACTTACTCGTTTAATTACCCAATTTTGAGATTTCTGATATAGAAGCTTATGAAAACCCTATTGTTATCACACAAGTGGCAACGCTCGTGTTAATAGTTTTAATTTTCAGAGGATCTATTGATTTTTCAAACATTGTTTCATTTATTTTTTACTCTATTCGAGGAAATTGAAAAGAAGAAAGATTGAAATCAGCAGTGATTCAGTAGCAGATTATTTGCAATTTGAAATGACTCAAGGATATATCATTGGTGATCACGATGGCGACGAAGTTACTCACCGTAGACAATGGGTTGACCGACGGGACTGTCAGAAAGATTCTACAGATGACTCACCCCACGAATTTCTTTGCACTCATCTAGTTCATTATACCGAGAACGAATTTGCGGGAGACATTGGTCTTGAGGACCCAGATTACTTCAGCTTCAAGATCTCTGAGTGGACGTCTATAGCAAATCTACGTGGATTGAATGTGACTTGGTGGTCACCACTTCCACCTCGTAGATTCGATGAAATCATTGAAAGAAACACGCCAAATATGTTACGAAAATACAAGTATATGGAGGACGGTAAGCTAACTACTGTACTTGGAAACTCTCCGGCCTTCCGTGGGGATAGTATCTGTGGACCAATAGGATTCAGTATTTCTTGGAAAGACATCTTGAACCAATACGCAGAGAACAGAGGATGCGACCGGAATGAAGTACAGCTGAGAGTTCTCGGGACATTCAGATACCGAAGTGAAATCATGTATGCTGTCTTAGTATGCACCAAAGGGCAAGTAACTTTATAGATGTTATTAGATTCTCTCATATCGAAAACTCATTTTCAGTGACAATACTAAAAAGTTTCCTTTAATAAAAGGCGAAACAGAAGCATTTGCACATACACGCAGCGGCAAAAGCTTTATCTGGAAGGTTTACAGCACTCTCGGTTATTCCAGAATTCGTTCGAGAGCTGCTGACTGGACTTGGGACCACTTATCTTTTGCGTTTTATTTCCCAAACCCACATCAAAGATTCAACATCCCATCAGAGTTATTCGATATTGAAGAAAAGAAAGCGAGTCGGTACCGTCCAAATTCAAGATCCGATTGCCATAGATCTGATACAGAATTGCGTCCTGATTCTTCACTAGTATATGAGTTAGAGGAGAAAATAGAATACGCAAGACATTACTGAAGATGATTCTGATGGTAATATTTTCAATGAGTGATCCTAATCGATAGTGATAACATCGTTTCAAACTTCAAAACTCCAAAAAAATATGTTAATAACTCCCAAATCATTTGCCTCCAGGGTGCTTTTACTCTACTGTCTTCAACGTTCTTTGATTTAATTGTGAAAAAATGATTATGGGTTTAGATAAATAAAGAATAAAGTTCTCATTAATTTGTGGTAGATTTTAATTTTAAAGAAAAATGGACTGGGTGAACAAATCTAATAAACTCATCAAAATATGAAACCCATTCTCATTGTTATATCATCTTCCGATCAAATTTCATTTAAATAGCACAATTACTTTAATATTCCAAGTACCATCTGTAGTTTTGCCAAAATTTGATAAACTGAACAACCCGTTTATTTTTTTATAAACACTGTGGACTATATTAGGATCAATTTTAAGTAGGTCTTTCCTTGGTCCACTTGATCAAGGTGGCTGGAGACCTGAACAAGAAGACTAGGTTCGCATACAGAGCTTCTTCAAGATCAAAACGATTAACATCTCTTACAAAGAATATTTTGTGACAAAGATCCAAAATCTTGTCTACGTTCGGGAGCTCTTCGAACATGATAGATTGCATCGAGTCGATGACAAACCCTCGGATGTACTGTCCCAACAAGAAGACGATGGAGATATAGAGTCCCAAAATACCGCCTCCGGTGATGAAGGAGAAAGACTTCGGGAAAACCTTGTCGACGAAACCGTAGAAAATCAGTCTGTCTCTCACGACGGGCTCTGTCTTCCGGATCGGGTCGAACATGGGATCGATCATCTTGAGTCTCCAATATTCGACTCCGTCGACAGAGATTAATTCGAGGAGGGCATCGTTGAAGGTGGTCTCTATAGGACTTCCTGAGCCTTTCAGATGTTCCACCAAGAGAGCACTAGCATAATCGGCTCGTCCTTCTCCAGGGACTTTCACCATAGAAGGGAACAGATCCGGGATCAATCTGGAAATCAAAGATCAAAATACCACAGAATTAAAAACAACCCACATTGGTTCTGTGGATTCACCATTGATCATGGCAATGAGTTCTTGTCTAATAGGATCTCCTGCTTGGAGTTCGATAATTCTGTTATCTTCAGCGATTCCTTGCTGCAGATTCTCGTCCGGTGCTCTGGAAATAAAAAATTTAATCATATTAAAACAAAAAACTAAAAATTTTTCACTACAAAATACTTTCAACAAAAACTGTCTATATTGTGGGAAACTAAAAAATAATAAATATTTTAAAAGTTTACCTCTTGAAACTCCACTCGAATTGGAGACTCATCGGGAGGGAGCTGTTGAGATTCACGGCCATGTACTCCCTCGCCGGAGGGGAAATCTGCCATCTGGAGGCACTGTTTCCGTTGATACTAGCCTTCACGACGTCGAGATTGGTATAATCCGCTATGTAAGATAAGGCCGTTTTACTCATCCTATATGTGTAATAGATCTCGTCATATTCATCAATAGACAAAGGCTGGATATCTCCCATCCGAGCAGTCGAGTCAAACAGAGGTTGGTATCCTGCTATCGTAAGTCTGCAGGTGCATTCGATGGGAGTCGATCTGAGACCTACAGTATTCGCCATGGAGAACAGGACCAATGGGAACCAGATGATCAAGATGATAAAGAACAGTAGCAATCCACCGTATCCGTACTTTATCAGGGGTCTTTGCTTGACACCCTTGGGGCTCGGGAAATCCTCCTCCCAGTTTCGGATACATTTCAACTTTGCGATGTTGGAGTAGATGTCGTGCAAGGTTATCCAATCTCCGAGGTTCAGAGATGTGTCCTTCCAGATCCAATCCGTCAAGAGCCCCATTTCGTACAGAAACGGAACTTTCATGTAAGCGTTCTTCAAGAAGTAATTTATGTAGTTGTAGTTCCTCGTCAACACATTGCCCACGGAGAACTTCGGATATCCACATCGGATTTGTTTGGCGGAAATTAAGAAATAAACGGACTTGACCAAATACCACAGCTTACAAGTGAAATTGTTCACGAAAAGTCTGTCAGTAGCTCCGGGCAGAAGGAAAAAGATCCAGATGTGGACGAAAATCACCAAGAAAAGTTGGAACAAGAGCTTTCCCAAAAGGAATTTCCTCAAGAATAAAGCTCTGTCGATGACTATCAACACAAACTGGATGATTAACATCGCCACCAAAGTCCCAGGGACTTTATTTTCTTCGAAATATGCCGCCACGCTTCCTGCTCCATTGTCCGTCTGAAATTTTTCGTTGAAAATTATTACAAAAATTAAAGACATACTCCAAAAGAAGAGAATCCGAAGATTACGATCATGAAACATCTGAAGAAATTACTTTATAATACAGTAGTCAACCGAGAACTTACATGATGTCGCAGAGGAACATGGGGGCGTAGACGTCGATGGGAACCCTGTCCATCGGATTCAGGACCTCTCCGAAGAATCCTTTCACTTTTGTGACTCTTTTGTTCACTCTGAAAGTTTTTTAAATTGAAAGTAAGATTGGATTAATTAAAAATAAAGTTTAAAAACACACAATTTCCACGACGCATTATTTTCGACAGGATTTGTTAAATTAGATGAGTTCCTAGACGAGTTAATTTCGTTAACTCTCAACGTCGACTTTTCACTCCCGGATTCCTCCAGAATGATTGACTCCAGACAAGCATTAATTTTGTTATATTTGTCAGTGATTTCTCTATCACGTTTGTTAGTACCGGTTCCGCTGTCGGTGTTGATACTAATACCATCATCCTCCATATCAATACATACACTATCACTCTTGTTAGTAAGAGCACTATCGTCCATATTGATATGACTCATGTCATCTTCATTGACTTCAATACTGTTATCCTTATCAATATGAGCATTGTCATTCTTGTTAGTCCTTCCAAACGAGGTTAGTTTTCTGATGTTGTTTTCGAGAAAAACAAACTTTTTCTTGATTCTCTCCCTCCTCAACTTAGAAGCCATGTTGTTGAAGGAAATCGTTGTCAATCTTCTGGTTAAAGATCCTTTTTTCGTAGGTTCGGGAAGAGCCAAGGAAGGCGGATTGCTCATTTTGCTGTCCTCTTTTCCGCTCGAGGCAATCGAACTTTCATCATCGATTTTAGAATCCAACTCGTTTCTCCAGAGACCGATGGACTAAAATAATATTACTGTAAGAACAAGAAATATAACTTTAGAACGCTAAATTCCAGAAACCCAAAAATTGATTATTTAAATTCAACAAAACTCTTACCATTAGGATATTCCTGTGCAGGAACAATGCCATCAACAATGCCAAATCCCAAGCAGCATATGTTGGTCTTTTTTCGATGCCCAAAATTCTCGGAATCCAGAAGGGATCCAGACTCGGGGCAGCGTGATTCCAGGGGAAAAACCCGAATTGGAAAGCATACTTGATGATCACCATGGTTTCTGTGTAGGAGATCACCGTGATCCAGAAAGTCTTGGTGGGGAGAGGTACAGTCAAGGTACCCCAGCAGAGCATCAGGAAGGGTAGAGGCATGGAGAGAAGACTCGCGGAGTTGATGTGGTTGAGGATAATCATGATGTAGCAGATCAGTTCGGATCTCGAAAGAATTGCGTAATAAAGGGCTATAACCAAACGGACAAGAACGTTTTCTTCTTTCGTTTCTTGGATTTGGTATTCATCATCCTCTTGAATTGTCTCAAGAGGATAGTCTAAACCTTGATCTTTGCTCCTTTCTAACATTTCGATAGGCAGGGCTTCAGGAACATGAACAATTTTTGGTTGATCTTCGTCATCTGTATGAACGATTATCGCAGGCTGCATAACGACATGTTCAACTTCCTTCTTTCCATCAACATCTTCACTAACTTTGTCGTCACCTTCTTTAATATCTTTTTTGTCAGTACCTCCGTCAAGTTCTTCGATGATTTTCCCATCGACTTTTTGACTGTCGCTATTTTCCTCATCTCCACAATGTTCGATTTCGATTTTCGGACATTCGAAAGCCTGAGATTCTTCTTTGACTTCAGTTTCTTCGACGTATTGATGAAGTCTCCGGAATCCTTCGTCTTTCAAGAACCCACTTTTACCGTATTTCTCATGGAGTTTTTCTCTTATCATGGCTCTCTGTTGATGTCTTTCCTTTTTGCTCAAATGTTCATCAATATCTATGTTCTCGTCAAATAATTCCTTGTGAATCCTTTTTTCTTCTTGAAGTATGTAGGCTATATATCTATAATCCCTCGAGAGTCTCATCAAGTAAGAAATCAAAGATTCCAATGTTCCTGTGAGCAACATTCCTACGAAGATTCCGAGCATTTTCGCATATTCGATAATATGTGTTTTTACTGAAAACAGTTGTTTGAGAAATCTAAAATAATTACATTTAAAAAATTACCTCTCTGATAAAATAGTTTTATCTTTTCTTTTTTACTCAAAGCAACAGATTTAACTTCTTCTTCTTCCTGCTCCACTTCAGATTCTCCAGAAACGTCCTCGTCTCCAGAAGCCTCATCGTTTTCAGAGCTCGGTGTGGATAATCTCTGTTTTCTCTTTGATGACGTCAAAGTTCCGGGGGGACCGTCTTCAGGTTCGGAAGTAAGTGTGGAACGTCTTGGTTTGTAAATCTTGATGGATTCAGAAGTCTTGACAGATCCAGCAGGAGAGATCAAGACTTCCGTTCTTTTCGCAGTAATCACGTTCGTCAAGGCATCTGTTTCGAAAGTTTCTTCATCGAAATCCGGCTTGGCCTTCTGTCTTGCTTTTTCCTTCAAAATTCTCTTTCGAATTTGATGATAGTCGCTTTTACCATATTCCTTTTCCATTTCTTTCTTCATTTCTGCGTGTGTTTTCTCCATTTCGTTTGATTCCTTCACTGCATCTTTTATCGCTCCTTTCTTTATAGCGTAATTCAGAAGTTGAAGAGGGCCGAGACCTTTGACTCCGCCTTCTTCTGTGGTCTTCCTTCTGTTAGAGGGGTTCTTCTCGCTAGAGTTCACGGACCAGGTGTCGGATTCTTCGTCCTGGGACCTTTGGTAAAGCTTCGGATTTTCGCTCTTCCTTCGGTAGATTTTGTCCAAATTCATCTGCTGAGCTGACCTCGGGATGTCTATACTGTGGGGTCTGAACACCATCTTCGGGGCCCCCAGTGATGCCACCGAAGGCTTCGACTCCGCTTGATATCCTGGAGGTCCGTCTGGCGACATGGGAGACATGGTGTCTGGAGTTTGAGCTTCGCTGAATCCTTGGCTGTCTATCGTACCCGGATCTTGGATTGAGGCTTCTCTGGACTTGAGTTCATCCAAGGGAGAAGCCTCACTAGGTGTCTCTCCAAGGGGTATGGCTTTCTTGTGTTTCTTGGAAATCTTCGAAACCATTCTGTCGACCATGTTCATCATCTCCTGTTCCCTGTCCTCGGCAACTTCCGTTTCTTGTTTGTTGATTTTCTCAATCAATTCAGCTCCTCTTGATGCAAAGAATCTTTGAGCTTTTAATTCGGAAATAACGTGTTTGAAGTACTCTGATCCAAAAATTCTCCTTTGAATTAATAGGAAGACAAAGCAAAGATTATCGTAGAAAATCCCTGCTTCGGAATGAGGAACATCACATTCTGCGAGAATTTCTGGATCGACTAGTTCTACCGTAGTATATCCAGCCTTGTTACAAGCAATACCAAGGAGTTGGAGAAGCCAGCAGAAGTTTTTGTACATCTGGGACATGTAGACACATCCGACAACTTGGAGAATGGTCTTCAGGAGGATTACTGTAACGTTGTAGCAGATCAATAAGTCCCACATTTTCAGAACCGCTATGGTAGGTTTGAAGAACAAAGAGTACCCCATCCAGAGGAACAGGAAGCACCCGAAGACGTATCCCGCAGCGAAGAGGGTGACTCTGGTGGTTCCTGCGATGAAAATCATCGAGAGCGTGATCCAATAGAAATACATGAAAAACACATGCTTCAATTTGTCCAGCATCGTTTTCCCGTCAGATATAAAATCCGGAACAGTGGCCTTCTTCAAAGGTCTCGAGGACTTGATCTTCAAGAATGATAAGTCGATGGCAAACAAAAATCTTTTGGATTTCGAAGGAGGGGATTCGAGGAGATCGTTGCTGCCTCCTGGATAACTCGATCCATGTTTCAACTCCAACTTGAAAGCGTAATATTGACTCGAGACACAGAGTAGATGGAAAAAGTCGGCTGAAAATAGGAAGAACTAATATATGAAAAGCTGTGAAAAATTTACCGAAAAGCTTGTGTGCATTAGGAGGAACTTTGAATGAAGGCAAGCAGAGCCATTCTATGAGGTTGCTATCCCAGCTGTCCCAGAAGTATCCGACACAGATGAATCCTGGCATCCCCACAGCAAGAATGTACTGTAGGACGAAGCAGACAGACAGGAATCCGGTGTATTTTTTCCACAGAGTTCTCTGTTCGGATCTCGTTTTCGATAGTAAAAAGATCAACCAAAAAGCATAGAAAACAGCAAAGATGTCATTCCTGATTCCGACAGCGATGACGCAGGAAATAAAGCAGATTTCGACTCCAAATTTGTAGAAAAAATAATTACAGAAGTACAATATACAGTGAGTGAGGTCTTCATCTGCGTGAGTTCTATCGATACCCGGGAACATGATTCCTCTTGGTGGTTCTTCGAGTCGATTTTGTTTTCGATGAAGAAATTGTCGAATTTTGATCAACTCTCTGAAAACCAGAGAAAGAACAATGAAAATATGCCATTTGGTATGATCGAAAATAGATTCCGCTTTCTGCATCCCGAACCAGCTGCCAGCATTGAAGACGACTGTTCCGTTGGCGAGGTCTTCATCCTGGAATAAATTTAATTAAAAATCTAAAAAGGAAACTATCGCTCATCAATATTTCACCAAAATTACTATTTAACAATCAACTTACAATACAGAAGGCCTGCAGTTCCTGTTCTTTGATAAATTCCATCTGGAAAAGCATCTTCAACAGGACGATCACGGAAGAAGCAATGCAGATAAAGTCGCAAGCCTGTGGGATTTTCGTTTCTAATGGGAGCATGATTGCGACACAGACGATCAAAGCGAGATTCAAGCTGGAGACTTCTTGGACTGCGATGTAGACGATCAAGAATGCGACAACTCGATCAATGTGGATCTCGGCAAGTCTCCAGATGATGTTGAAGAGATTTTGTCTGCAATAATATCAATGAGTTGAGGGGATACAAAATATAGTGATCATATTAATTATTATTGTATATGACTAACCTATAAGAAAGCATCTGCTTGCACTTTTTCTCAATCTCTCCCATAACTTTCTTGATTCTTTGTTTCGGAGCGAATCCTTTGATCTCCTTCTCCGAATCCTGGAGGTCTTTTCCGTCGCCTTCGATAAGTCCAGATTCCAGGTAGTTCATCTGTCGATGGAAAAGCTTCAGTTTCGCCATCAAAAATCTCAATTTCAATCCGTAAACATCGTCTTCCCATTTCTGTGTGACTTTCATCATCTTTTCGTGGAAGAAATTCAGCTGGATCAAGGTGAAGATCAAGAAGCTTATAGGAGTCAGAAGTCTGATCAACAACTGACTCGCGGAGATACTTTCTAATCCGATGGACTTCACGACATCGTCAGACATCCCCAAGAAGTCTCTGTACAGATCTGGGATTCCATGGAATTGATAAGTGTAGATCAATGTCACGACGAAGATACAATATCCGATCATCGACAGCCAGAAAAACCTCAGCATTTTTCTGAAGAAAGGGAAGGATACTGTAAAGGACGTCAGGAACATAAGGAAGAAGGCCATGTAGACGATTCTATAAAAGACCACTGGATTCCTCATTGAGATTATCAACAGCAAAAAAAGAACGAGAAAGATCCAGAAATTCGAAATTTGAATCTTGATTTTCTCGATCAAATTTGGTTTCTTGACAACGGAGGATTCTGATCCTGACTTGTCTTCTTCCTTCCCGATTATGATAGGTTTTTGGAGAGCCTCCAAAGTACCCTCTTTCGGTTTTCTTTGGAGCTCCAGGGTCTGCCGAAGAGCAAGCCAGAAAGCAAAGTTGAAAAGAGATTTCAGAAGGATGTCGAAAATTGGAGCATTCTCGCGTGGCTTCTCCAATCCGAGCTGTAAAAATTAAAGGATAAAGTTCT
>VOSG01000266.1:0-28345 GCA_009761265.1 Halicephalobus sp. NKZ332
TGATCTTTGTCAAAGGAGGATATGAATATTAATAACTCTCACCTCATCGTATTTCCCTGGAAATTCTGTTTTTGGGAAATATACTCTTAAATCCACACCATATTCAACGTGTCTAATGAAATGACTACAGTTGGATGGATACTTTAAGAACTTCTCGGATTTTTCTCTTCGTTTAGAAAAGCAACAATGAACTGCCCAATATTGATTATGGTCAAAGACAATTTGGAAATCGAGATATTTTTTGCAGCTTGGTTCCAGAAGGAGACTTATCCATGGCTAAAGTGTCCACAATGAATTTAGACAACGAACAAGAAACTCACCCAACGTGGGATAACAGCCGATGATAAATTAAAAACAAAATACTTCCACTCACTCACAGCCTGTGATGTAACATTGAGAGGATCTCCCTCAGCGGGTATCAGTCGATTCAAAGGTTTATTGTATCCCCATCCTAGTTTACATTCACGACCATGACATCCACACCAACTCATTTTAGAAGAGAAAGAGTATTTAATAATAGAGAATGTGATGAGGAGAGGAGAGTGAGTCTAGTGAATGAATCGATAAAAAGAAACTGGAGTGATGATTGAAGAGACGAGAATAATGTATTATCAAAGAATTAAGATAACGGACACGGAAGACAACAGTGACAAGCGAAGAAAGAAGCGGGCGAATCCTGTTATGACATCGGCTAGTGGCAAAACCTCGGGTCTCAAAAAAATTCTGAAACTCTCTCTACTTTGAAGTGAAGTCTCCTCACAAACCATGTCGAATAGACAGGCGGTGTGAATTCCCTTGTCTCGATATCTGCCTCGAAGAAAGTCATCAGAGAGCATGTCTAAGAGGTCAAGAACCGAGTCCTCGAATCTCCCGGATGTGGATCCTGAATCTATAGATTAAAATCCTTATCTATTTGATGATTATAGAGAATGTTTATTTGAAAGTAAAGTAATTAGAAAAGAACAAAACATGATTCAAGCTAAAAAGCATACAGCAGATAGTGAGATAATAGTGCTTGTTTGTAATTATTTATTGTTGATTAGTAGGATCATCCCGGAGGGGAGAGGGTGTGCCCCAGAAACGCCAAATATGTACTACTGGTAGAAACCGGAGAATTACTCCAAAATGAGTTTAGTCAACTTTCTCGATTTGGAAGATCACTTTCAACTGAAGTACATCCTATTTGAAGGTCAGATACAGGCGGAGGCGGAAAATGAGATCCACGTCAAAAGTACCTAAAATTGTCGAAATGAACTTATCGTCTTTAGATATCTTGATGAAGAAATTTTTTAATACAACGAATTCTATCAAGTTTTCTTGTTCGTTTTTTTCTCAATGCGGCCCCAGAATTCTGATTTCGAGATTGCTGAAGACCGAAGGAGGAGATTTATATAAGAATATATTATTGTTCAATTATGGAATTATTGTTTCCAGATATTTCGGCGACAAAGTTTTTAAATCAAATTTCATAAATCCCTTGGATTCTTTTTTCTCTCGAAACGTAGTTCAAAGACTGATTTTGAGATTATTGGAAATTGGGAAATAAAGAATCCATAAGAATAGTAAAATTCCTTGAAAATGAAACTTTCGTTTCTGAATATCCCGATGCCTTTAGATTCAATAAAATTCCCTGGATTCCTGTTTTTCTCGGGACGTAGTTCCAGAACTCCGATTTCTAGATCACTAAAGTCAAGAAATAAAATCCCCATAAAAGTCCCGAGGATAAAATTAAGAGAAAGCATACTTCAATAAAATTGTCCTCGTTATTTCGCAAACAATTTATCTCAATTATCAACTTTTAAATCTTTTTTGGATCTTAATTTTTCCTTGAAACTTTTTTATTTTTTTTTGAACTTTCTTTGACTAAAATCTGAAAGTTTTGTTTTCAAAAAGATCTTCTTTCGGAAACAGTTTCGTTTTCAAACCCTGACCCGATTTCCAAATCTCTAAATTTCTAAATTTTCAATTTTGTGACCTTGCAATCTCCCGGGAAAAATGCTTTTTTTTGACCAGAATTCGAACTTGTATCGATTTCGTCGACCTTGAAATTTCACAAATGAGGAAGACCTGATTGTCCACCAAACGAAAATAAAAGGTCAATTTTTAGTATTTGTAGTATTTTTGGCATTTTTAGTTTTTTAGTTAAAATTTCTACTTTTTTTAAAATTAAGATTTCGAATTTTTTGCCTTCAAAGTTTTGAAATTCCAAATGTCTTTAATTTCTTTCAATCTTCGAAGTTCTTGAAAATGGATTCGTCCATTGGCCTAGTTCCGGTCGACGGACTCCATAAAAAACCAGATTATTTTTTAATTCAGTTTCATTTTTAGGTAAACAGAAAATTGGACAATCGAACTTGTCCTTCTGACTCGGCCTAGTTTTTTCAAAGTGGAATTATTCAATTTCCGTCTTTCTTTATTACGGTATTTTTAAGAAAAGATTTTTCGTGATTTTTAAATCAACTTTTTCGAAGTAAATTTGTTTTAAAAATATTCAGTTCTTTAGACGAGATAAAGTTAAGCCAAATCCTGAGATTTTTCCGATTTTTAGATTTCTTAATATCTTGTAGAAATGTAGATTCTCAATTTTGTATTTTCCGGTCCCAATTGTAAAACGTTGAAAATTCGGCTCGAGGAAGTCTTTCGATGATTTTGGAAATTCGTCTCGAAAGAATTTCCCGATAATTTGTGACAAGGATTCCTTCTTTTGTAATATCGTGATTTGTCCACATGGAAGTCGTTTCCGAAAAACAAAATATTAAAGGGAGTTGGATAAGGGATCAACTTTATCCATTTTTATTTTTCCAGTTTTAACTAGAAAATTCTATAAATTTGTCTCGAGATTATTTCTCGGAAATCCTGTGATTTCCTTTTACAACAATACGGTTTTTCCAAATTGAAGTCCTTCCCGAAAAGTACGATATTAAAGAAAGTTGAAAAAGAGAAATCTTATCTGTTTTTTATTTTCCCGATCTCAGCTGGAAACTTTTATAAATTCGATTTGAAATTATTGCCCTTCACGAAGACATGATTTATTTGCCTTAAAGTCCTCTTCGAAAAATAAGATATTAAATAAGGTTGCACAATGGATAAACTTAATCCATATTTGTTTTCTGGTTTAAACAAGAAAGTTTTGCAAATTCATTTTGAGATTACTTCCTTTCACAATGACATTTATCCGCATCGAAGTCGTTTCTGAGGGGTAAAACGTGGAAGAAAGTTGGACAAGAGGGAAACTTTGTCCATGTTTGCATTTTGAGCGGCGGTGCCAGGTGATTCCCTTTTTCGGGATGATCAGCATCCACGCTTTCCTCTGTCAATTTGAAGGTCATTGTTGCGCCACTTTCGAATCGGGGAGAGGGGCAAGAGTGGAAAAATAAGCAGACAAGAAGGCCAAGGTCGTTTATTTTTCACCTAGATTTCGCGGAAGGACAAAACAGCAAAAGTGGGTGAAATCGGGAGAAAGGCCGAAAATTCTGAATCTGTCCCGATTTCAAGAAATTGTTTTGACTTGTTTATTTTAAAATTTTATTTCACTTCTTACAGTACTCCAGATATCGTCATCGACACAGTTTTCTAATCTTTGGTGCTTAGTCATCAGGGGATCCTGGAAATCCGTGTCGAGGTAATCTCGCAAAGTTGTCTATTTGTACTCTATGGAGTGTTCTCGAAACGAACTTTTGAATTCTCGAATTTCGAATGTTTCTTGAAATCTATTGGATTTTCGTGTCGAGATTATTTCGTAAAGATTCCGATTTTTAATTCTCAATTTCGACTTTTATTTTTTTGATTTTATCTATCCCTTAATTCAAAAATTAGTTTTTCCCTTCCTTGGCCATTTCATCCTTTTCGATTCCTGTCAGCGCTTCCCGATCTCGTCCAATTTATCGTCATCGGAACTTCCAAAAATCCAAAACTTCCAAAATGGGATCGGAGCAAAAGCTAGTTTCCTTTTGCAGATCCGACATTGAAACGAGACGATACATGAAAGTGGCGCAAGATCAGACAAGTTTTGGTTTTTTTTCAATCAAAATCTTTCGGAATTTAATGGAAACTTTTGGGATCGAAATCTTTGAATTCGATTTCTCCAAATTCCTCTCGAGACAATCTCGTAAAAGTGTATATTTCCTCATCATAATTTGTCTAAAATCAACATCTCTAATTTCGATTTCTACACTGTTGGAAATTCTTTTTGAGATAATTCCGCAAAAGTATGCTTTCTATTTTCGTAATAGTTTGTCTAAAAATAACTTTTCTGATTTCGATATCTAAGATTTTGTGGAAGCTACAAAAAATTGTATAGACAATTTCGTACTAATTTCATTTTTGGTTTTTTTACGACAGTGTAATGTTTGAACATGTTCCAATGTCCTCCAGATTTTACGGTTTCCAAAATTGAAAACGCAAATATTTGACTTTTTTTGAAATGATAACTTTTCGAAAAAAGTCATTGTGAAAGCTTTTCGTTTTTCGTGTATTTTTTTAGAAACTGACCAAGGATTTTTTCCATGAAAACTCCAATACGAAATGGAAATTCTTTATCAATTTAATCCTTTAAGGTAAATTTTTATTTATTTTCCGAAATTGTATTAAACTTGATATTTTCAAACTACTAATTAAAGCTTTTATAGAAGGAAAACCTTTATTATTTCACTTTTAGGAAATATCATTAATTAATTTTTTATTGGAAAAATATTATTAATTAATTGATTTTGATCTAAAGAAACTTTTATTAATTAATTTTTTTGCGAAAAGTTTTCATTAAATTCGTTTTTGTCGAAAACGTGCTGTATTAACTTCATTTTTATCGAAAATGGACGATGGCTACTTGGAGGACAGGATTCAGACTGAGAGCGAATCTCCAAAAAAACGGTGAACCGGTTCTCTGGATCTCTGGATTCTGGTGTTTTCGGATTTTTTCAGACTTTTCAGATTTTTGCCAGGCCCGAAAAAGTCCAGTTTTTGGTTTCGACCATCGACGTCGTGCCGGAACCAGGAAAAAATAAAAAAAAGAAAAAAATAAATAAAGTTTTTCTTTTTAAAATTGGCCAAAATTTTGAGGAAATTTATTTTTATTTCTCTTTGTATTAATATCGATGGAAAGTTTTTTTGAAAACTAAATCCTGATTTCCATTTTTGTTTAGTTCAGTGACCACTGAAAAAAACTTGTTTTTGGCCCGGTTTCGATTTTACAGCCACGTTACAAAACTTTAAAATTATTATTTTCATGAAATAGTCTCGAAACGAAGTTTGCGGAATTTGATCCGGATTTCGAAACCATAAAAATTGGAAATTTGTGGATCTTTAAAACCTCCTCGAGAGTTTGAGAGTTTTCGTTCTAATATCTCCATAGAGTTCTTGTAGACTCTGATTACCGTAATTAGATTATTTCGAAATCCTAATTTCGCGCCAAATAGCAACATGTGTCTACCTCCGCTCTTCTGGAGATTCAAATTCCGTGCCACATTAACAAGATGTTCCAGTGCGGTATTGTTTGAAGACAAGCTTTAAATATTTTCGGACAAATTTCTAACTTTTTTGAATCTTCTAGGATCCATAATTGAGCTGTTTGTCTCAGAAATTTCCCAACAAATTATGGAAGTTCCTAATTGTTCCAAAATTCGTTGCGGGATAATTTTTAATTTTCGACAATATCCTGAGTGGAAAAGTGAATGTTCATCCGTGATGACGCTTCGAACGTGAATTGTCCATTTTTCGGAGACAGAAAACAAGAAAAACTTCGGTTGCGCTATTTTGGAAACCGGCTCGAAGCTTTCGTTTCTCTGCGCAATCCGCCCTGAGGCAATCTACGACCTTGAAGAGATTTCGCTCGATGGATTCGAAACAGGACGTGTTGGATGAGGGAATTTTCTCCGGACTCTCGGCTATTTTTGTCACTTCCCTTTATCCTCGACCTCTTTTGACCTCATACTCTGTGTTTTCCGTTGTACCTTTTATGTTCAAGGTTATTGTTTACTATTAATTCTTTAAAATTAAATTCTTTCGGTTGTGAATTTTCTGAATTTTAATTTTGAATGTTTAAAATTTTCGTTATCCGAAATTCCTTAAAATTATTTAAATATTTCTCTCCTGCCTCAAATTTGGAATTTTAAACTTTCCAAATTTATTAGTTTTCATTTTTTTAAATCCTTTAATCCCAAGATTTTAATTTTCCTTAAAACCGAAGTTTTTCGGCCAAGGTCGTGTCGTAATTTTTTTTAATATTTTTATTTTTTCATTTTTCGGTTTTGATTCTTCCTATTATATTTAATTTTTTCCCGAATTTCTAATATTCTGGATTTTTTTCGAGTTTTCAATTTCTAACTTTTTTCGCGTTTTTGATTTTGCCTATTCTTTTCGAATTTACGATTTTTGGACTTTCTTTGGATTTTCGACTTTTGAATTCGCCGATTTTCAGGAAGACCACTGACCTTGTCCCGGTTCGGAGCGGAATATTTCCTTTTTTCCGGATCCTGAATTTCTGAAGGTTTTTAAATGTTGAAACTGTGTTGCTGATATTACTCCGTTTTCTACAGTACCCATATTTTTATTTCTGATTATATTTTAACAAGTAGCAACCATTACCGTAGACTGCTTTTTGATGGTCGAGGACCGCGCGTCGTCAACGAACGGCGAGCGGTCGACCCTGAGCTCATCCTCCGGATCTTCCGGATCCTCTACATCTTCCGGAGCCGCTTCCAGACTAAATCCTGACTTCTCCTCAGATCCAGGTCCTCATTTGACTTCTGATAAAACTTTTGGATTGACTTCCGACGCAACTTCGAGATTGGCCCCTGGATTTGTCCCTGGATTCTCCTCGAGATCCGCTTCCGCCGCCATCGCAGCCCTCGCAGCGGCTTCCTTACACCATCGGGTGGGGGCAGGTGAAGATGAAGATGATGACATGGATATCGACGTCGGGACCGTCGGGGACTGGACCCGGGGCATCGACAGTCAGGCCAGTCAATCCATTTCCCAGGCAGGTACCATCTTGAGAACAGGTCAGTTTTTGGGTGTTGGATTTTTACCGATGGAACTTTGGTTTCCTATGAGATCCGCTTTCGAAATCAGGTTTTTGTCTTGGGACAAAGGAACCAGATCTGTCCTTTTTTATCAAGGAAAAATATTGCAGCTTTCTGATTTCTTAAGAAAAAACAAATTCACTCATTTTCGCTTTCTTAATTTTTCCAAGTCGTTATTGTAAACACTGGAAATTAATTTTTTAGAAATTTGTCTTGGGAAAATTCTGATGTTCCAAACATTCCAAAAATCCATACTGGGTTCTGGAAGAACTCCAGTGTCTTCCATGGATTCTGGGAAGTCAGAGTTCCCAGGAACCTTCGAAAGTTTATCTCAGATGATTCTCGAAATTTGCACAAAATTCTAGTTTTCATAAATTTTCAATTTTGTTCAAAAAAAACAAAAACGAATTGACTCATTTTTGACCTTTCACTTTCTTGAAGAACATTGAAGAAAAAATTCTGACACGTATTTTTCGACATTTTTTAAATTAATTATTTTCTTCAAAATATCATTTCTATTTTTAAATACCGTAATTTTCTTACTTCAGATGCTTTGACGGTACCCTCCAGAATCCAGGAACTGCCGCCTGTTCCAACAACGAACAGTTTTTCCTGGGTCGATTTCGCCGACAAGGACCTTTCCAGCCTGTCTGTCTTCCATGTGCCAGACAAACCTGCTGTGGGGGAGAACAAGGCCGTAACATCACTACCTCTGAATCTCACTATCAGAGCCTCTCCAGATGATGGGGTAAGTTTTTTAAAGTTAAAATTGCGGAAGATGATGACATATTCCTTATCAAAAAGTTTCTTTTCACTTTCGTTTCGATCTTGAGAGGGCCTGGCCGGCCTGAACGACGAACTGGGTTAAACAGGTGGACTCAGGCTTGCTTAATTTCCTCTAAACAACTCTAATTTTCTTTCTTTGCGCTTATCAAAGATTCTCGAAATTTCACTTTTTAGAATTTTTTAATAAGTTTTCACTTTCTTTTAAATTTCAATTTTTATCGTAAAAATATTTTTGAAGACTTCTGTCTCTTAAGATAAATATTTTATTATTATCTTTCAACTTTCAAATGAAGAAAGTTCGCACATAAAAAAAACAAACTTTAATTTTTCGAATTTTCAAAATTCAGTTTTTTGTACAATTTTCGAAGTTTAATTTTTTTTTAGATTTACAAATGCATAAATTACAAAATTCTATTTTTTGCACAATTTCGAAATTCCAAGATTTTACTTTTCTGTACAATTGCGAAATTTTACTTTTCGAAGAAATTGAATCTCGTCCAGTATCCATTGCAAGATCCATAATCGCCTATCCAAACACCATATCTGCAACCGTTTTCCCAAGATTAACTCCTTTGTTTTCGGATTTTATGGGAAACTAATGAGAATTTTCAGAAGCACGGAGTCTGGAGTGTCGATTTCATTCCTCGAGGAGCCAGGTTCGGTCCTCTTTGCGGCGAAACTCGGACTCCGGACCCTCACGAGGCTACAGTAATGCCTGCAGAAGCCTCAGCAGCCGGAGGAGGGGCCTGGCAGGCGAGACAGGAACTCCTCGACTCGACGGATTCATCGACGAAAATTTTTGGTCCATCGAAGTGGAAAATTTTCAGCGAATCAGGAGGCTGTGTTTTGAAGATCGTCGAAACCACAAATCCTTCGAAATCCAATTGGATGAGATCTGTCAGAATGGCCAGAAACAAGGAGGAACAAAACCTTGTTGCTTGTCAGTTCGACAATGATATTTACTTCTACTCGATTAAAAATATTGTTCCTAATACAGAATTGCTCTTCTGGTTCAGTAGAGAATATTCCCAGAAAATCCAGATGCCTCCAAGCTGTGAATTCTGGAAAAATGGTAAATTTTTAAATGAACAATTATTAAATAACATAATTTTTCAATTAATATTTATTGATTTTTTATTGAAGTAAATAAACTCATTGATTTTCAGCTTTGACGGTGATGAATCGGCCTCGAGCCTCGGAACCCTCGATGCCGAACGCTTCCTACGCTCCCACAGCGACGGCGAACAAGGCCATGCCCCAGGCAGCTCTCCCGGATGAAGCCATCGATTACTCCATGAAGACGAATCCGCTCCAAATAGCCACCTCAAGTTCCGCAGATTCCTCTCCTTCTCCGAAGAAAATAAAAATCGAAGAGGAGGAGGAAGAAGAACTCGTTGTCGATGACACTACTGATGACGAAGAAAGGAAATCCAAGGCTCCTACAGTGTCCCCGAAGACAACCACGACCAGTCCAACGACGACGAGTTCCTCGGGGTCCTCCACCACGGGTCCCGGATTTAGGATTGACAACCCCAGGAACTTCAAACTGGAAAATTCCACAAGCCCTCCTCAGGGAAGTCAATCTACAGTAGTCCAACAACGTCCGGCGATAATCCAGAACAACCCTGTCCATCGACCGATACCTCTGAAATCGGCCTCGAGTGCATTCTCGGTCCCCCCTCCCCAAAGCACCCCTCAACTACCCCCTCAAAGTACCCCCCAGCTACCGCCTCAGAGTACTCCTCAACTACCCTCTCTCCCTGTGAGCAACGACGCCCTGGGTCCGATCCTCCGGCAAGCCACCCAGTTGACACACTTCAACGCTGTTCTGGACCTTTACAGAAGGAACTTTTTCCCCAGTCTCCCTCCCTCTCAACCTAGACAACCCCCAACTGGAGGAGGGCTCTGGATCCCCCCTGCGATGCCTCAGCTAGGGTCCGCTCCGGGCACTTCTAGACCCCCGGGTACCCTGTATGGAGGCAGAGCTCCGTTAGACGACTCAGCTCTCTCGGCGTTTGCGGCTACTGCGGGAGCTTCTGGATTCCCTCCTGGAAATTATACGCAACTATATGCAGCCGCAGCGGCAGCGATGAAGCCGAAGCAGGAACTCGGAAGTCAGACTGCGAGTGCTTTCTTCGGTGCTCCCACGGCACCTCTCGGGTACCAGAATTACCCTGTGCCTTCCGGACAACATAACTTTGCTGCTGTTGCTGCTGCTGCTGCCGCTGTTGTAAATAATCAGAATCAAAACCAAAATTCTGTGGAAGACAGGGAACTTTCGTCCAAGTTCCTCCAAAGTAATGAAAATGGAAGAACGAGATATGCTTGTAAAGAATGTTCCAAAACTTTCGGCCAGCTCTCTAATCTCAAGGTCCATCTCAGGACTCACACAGGGGAAAGACCTTACAAGTGCTCCAGATGCAACAAGGGCTTCACTCAGCTAGCTCATCTCCAAAAACACGACCTGGTACACACCGGTAAGGATTCATACATTTCCTATATATTGATATATCTATCTTTGTTATTTCATTATATTCTATTGATATTCCAGGTGAGAAACCCCACAAGTGCAATGTCTGCGAGAAAAGATTCAGCTCCACCTCAAACCTCAAGACCCATCTCCGGCTCCACAACGGCCAGCGACCTTACTCCTGCGAACTTTGCAACCAGAAGTTCACCCAGTTCGTCCATCTGAAGCTCCACAAGAGACTCCACACAAATGAGAGACCTTTCGACTGCAAACAATGCGGAAGAACGTATATCTCGCCCTCTGGTCTGCGGACTCATTGGAAGAACACCTCTTGCAAACCGGAGGAGAGCCAGCTGAAAAGACTCGAAGCTGCTATCGCCGGGATCCCTTTCAGTTTGAACGAAAAAGATGAGAAGAAAGATGAAAACCCTTTTTGTGAATATCCATATTTCAATTCGATTTCCGCGATCCAGGAAAATTAATGTTTTGCATTTTTGAATCTTTGAAAATCCTCATGGCCGGACCTTTGTGCAAGCTCCTATTTCATACTTTTTTAATATTTATTTTGTAATTCTTAAAGGTCGGAGGTGTTTTGCAATTCTAGAATTTTAATCTTAGGTTTTTTAATTTATTTAGACTCCTCTTGTACAAGCTTTACCGGCGTGAGAAAGAATAAATCTGATTTTTTGTTCGTAACTTTGACTCAGAAATACAACTCAATAATTTTATTTTCCATATTCTTTCAATAATATTTGACATACTCAAATTTCCACTCGATTTTTCAAACAAGGATAATTCGGCGCGACTTTTGGAAAGATTCAAAGTTTTCTTTTTCATCCTTGGCACGAGCAATGATGACAGAAACGATCGAGAGGATCCCGACGGATATCGTGTAGATGAGGACGGACTTGCTGGTGTCTTTGAAGAGGTGGTTGTTGATGAAGAAGACGATAATCCTGATGACGAAACCAGTGAGCAAACTGCTCTGAAAATGGAAAGTAATCAATATGATCATTTAAAACATTAATTCAAAAACTCATTGATATATTAATGTTCCCTTATATCTGCGAAAACTCACCAATCCTAGAAGGAAAACCGGGTAAAATTTGGAAAAGTGGTTCCTGAGACAACACGAGGCCATAATGGAGAAAATAAGGAAGACCTCGATCCCGAGGAGGACGAAGTCGAAGATACAGGCCCGGTTCAGCTGATAAACGAACCAGAAGAAAGTAATAAAATGTGCTGCAATAAATACGACGAGGACACTCAAAGCAAAGAAGGCTTCGGACTCCTTTTGCAGAGATTCTCGGTAAAATACACTGGCGATCTTCGAAACACTTTGAGGGTTAAGCTGTAGAAGGGAAGCATGTTTCATCGTGGCGATTTCTGGAGTTGAGAAGAGGACGCCTGGAGATTCATCGATGGCACAAGGCGGAGCGTTGGAGCTCTTTGGAGTGGAAGTGAAGGTCGAAGGCATAGTTGAAATAAGAAATATAACTAAAAACCGAAGATAAGCACTTCTACGGAAACACCTCAACACGAAATCTCGAGCAACTAAAATCGATTTTATGAGATTAGAACTTTGAATGCTGTAGAAATCCCGTAATTCGAAGAACTGAATTTCCGACATCCTATTTCTACCTTCCTCTTGGACCGTGTTCGACCCTGAGAGAAGCGGAAGAACCTTTGACGCCCCAGTGTCCCCTAGTTAGCTCTCTGAGACTAGATCAACTTTATGGTTTCCCAATTCTCGCAAATCTCACAAAAACAATGGAAAATAGTCCTTCCGTTTTCGACACTGACAGAGGGATTCGTGCTCCTCGAGGCAAATCTGGTTCTTGCGGTTTCCTTCTCCATGTTAAGAACGATGAAGTACGACTTCAGGCTTCGGATGAAATCGTGGAATTCATTCCTCTTCAAGAGCTCGTATCGGATTATCTTTATCCTCAGATGAAAGTTCTTCTCTTGATTCTGAAAAGTAGTTGCAATAAATTTTAAAACCAAACTCCCGAATGCTGTTTCAACAAAGACAAAGATTAGCACAAACCTTGATAAACTTGACCAAGTCCCTGATTTTCGTTTTTTCGATTTGTCCGAGAGAGACCTCGAAAACGAAACTTTCCAACTTGGTTTTCCTCTTCCAATCTAGCAAAACCGTCGTCCAATTCCTCGGAATCCGCATGTTCCTGACTCCCAGATGAATATTCGTCGCGGAATCGAGCCTCGAAAGAACCTTCTCGAAGCCCGGACAAGAGATAATCCTTGATTTCGAAACCTTGACCCTATCCAGGCCTGGTGGAGTCAAGAAACAAAACTCTGGCCAAGTCAGATATTGGCAACTCACAAGCTCGAGATTGCAGTGCTGGAGTTCCATCTTCTTTAACTTCACCAATTCGAAAACCTTCATTTGATCAATCTTTTCTCCTCGGAAGTCCCTGGAAAAAGATAAAAGCGAAAAGAATGACTTCGAAACGGAGATGGATTCCACAATAAGGACTTTTTCTGGGTGGATCAGGGTTTTCAGGGACTTTGAAGAGATGAACAGCTTGAGTCGGTCGAGTCTCGAACATAATTTGGAAAGCTTTTTGATTAAGTCTTCCTCCAACGTCAGGATCGGGATCGGGTCGATGAACATGTTTTCTCGAGACTCTGAAATGATGGAAAATTGGCAATAAGAATCAATGTAAGGAAATACTCGGAAATTTATCCCGACGTTTAAGAGCATGAATTTCATTTTTTCACGACAGTACAATGGTTAGACTTACTCGATAGACTTCTGGAGCAGATGGCAACGTGATGTTTTCCGAAGCAGACAGGACAGCGGCTCTGGCAAATACAGGGATTCTTCCTTGATGCGCAAAAAAAGCAATCATCTCCACGGTGATCCTGGAACTTCCTGATCCTCTCGGAAAAGGTCGTGAATCCTGTACAATCCTCCGGAAAGTGGTTTCTTCCTTCACAAAATCCACATTTTATTTCCTTCGTTAAAATTGGAAGGAAACTTTCTTCTTTTTTCTCCAGAGGAACGCCTTTGTTTTTCAAAAAACTGCTGTCATCGAAAAAATCCGATAACCCGGTATTCTCTGTTTTATGGAATTCGAAAATCTTGTCGATGAAGTTCTGGGATTCTGAAAGTCCGGATTCTTGGAGTTTCTGGAAGTTTCTGTCGATGAAATTCTCGGATGTCGAGAGTGCGGAATCCTCGAGTATCTGGAAGCTTCTGTCGGGCAAGGAGATTTCTTCTGGGGCAAATCTCCCGAGTTCTTCAAAAATTTCAGAATCAAGTCCGATAAAATTCGATTTTTCGAATTTCGAACGGGAAAAAGGAAAACAACCAAAATCAAACATCTTATAATTTTCTATGAAAAACAGAAAAGTCGAACTCGAAAAATGTCGAAGAAAATCCTCTCAGAGAGTTCTTTTTCGCATTCATGACGAGATGAAAGGAATTGCTAATATATATCTCCATGTTTTTTGTTTTTTATCTGGATAGACAGATCCCATTCGAAGTCGAAACCAATGGAGAAATCGCCTCCGGTAAAGAACCGCAAGATCAGTTTCCTTTTTCAGAAGTTGTCTACCAAAAAGCCCACCCAAGTCATTCAAAAAACCCCCACAACGAAGATGGATTAGTCTGGTCCCTCCCAGAATTCGACGATTTCTCGCTAAAATACTCAACACAGTCAAAAGTTGGAATCTTTATAGCCTCGATCCATATAAATCTGTTCGTCTAGCAAAAACT
Organism: Halicephalobus sp. NKZ332; assembly: GCA_009761265.1. Classification (NCBI taxonomy): domain Eukaryota; kingdom Metazoa; phylum Nematoda; class Chromadorea; order Rhabditida; family Panagrolaimidae; genus Halicephalobus; species Halicephalobus sp. NKZ332. The sequence continues at coordinate 14,018 of VOSG01000266.1, forward strand.
AAACGCAAAGCCCACAGGCTTTCAGTAAATCAAATATTACTATATACATCTTAAACGATGAAAACGACCGGTTTCAGTTTCTTGTGATACCAAGACCAGAAAGATAAACTTCCACTGGAGAGGTGACAAGTTAAAGTTTCACTGCACGAAGTTCAGGATACAAAAACTTCATTCGGGAACGTCTACTGGCACTTGATGATCTGGAATCAACGACATGAAAAACGTGCTCACAGTCGACCAGAAAAGATTCCAACGAGTCTGCGCTTCAGCTTGAGCATTCTCCTGGTTCTGCCTGACGTTCACAGGTACCTCGTTGTTGTTGTTGTCGTTGTTCACTTGAGGCCGTTCTTCGCCCTCGTTCTGAGCACCTGCATCTTCATCAGGATTCTGGGGAGCCGGTTGTGGCGGTTGTCGGACCACTCTCCTCGCAGCTTCGTTCAAATGGTTCTGTTCTCTTCTTCTGTGAATAAACCAGAGAACACACATAATCAAGAAGACAGCGAAAAACCTCTCCACCGACGAATAGAAGAAGAGAACCATCAGGAAGAAGCCGACTCTGATCGACTTGTAGAGGATCCCAACAATGTCGTTCAGGTGTTCTTCATCGTTGATTCCCTGAGGTTGAGCCACATTCTGTTGTTCTTGCTGAGGAGGATGCGGGACTTGCATCTGCTGGACATTAAATTGCACGTTGTAACCCGGGAGATTCTGAATACCGGCAAATGGGAAAAGTTGAGCTCCAGGCATTGATGTGGCCATCATCTGATGTTGATAGTAGTTGTTCATCATCAAGGCTTGTTGATATCCCATCCAGTTGGCATAGTAGGCAAGCTGTTCCGGAGTGGCATTAGGGGGCAAAATATTCGATGGCATGGAAGAAAAATAGTTCATGTTTTGGTAAGGGGTAAATCCGTTCGTCTGAGGACCAGCAGCAGATGTGTTCGTGTTGCTGCTGTTATTCGCTGCCGTGGCTCGATGTCTTAATCCGGAGGCCATCGTCGGAGTTTCTTTAGGAGCACAAACGAGGTGGATGACTTGGGGTCCGAGATTCTCGGTTTCCTCGAGGCCTTCACAGCGCTTGGTCAAGATCTCACGCAGGGTCTGGTTGTCCTGGAGACAATGTCCGGCGTAGATGAGTCTTTGGCGTTTGGGATCCTGAAACACAATATAAAGATCGCGAAAAATCGATTGTAGTCGTGAGATAGTGTGGGACACAACGGTCTCTCTTCCGACTGCTGATAAGCCGCAAAGAAGAAAACAATGAAGAACAAGAACTTACAGGCTTCGTCAGACAAGCTTCATGAAGATGGTTCTTGAGTTCCTGGACCTTCCAGTCGATGGGCACCTTGATGGCTTTATCCTCGAAGGTCTGGAGAGCGCATCTGATGGTAAGCTCGACGACTTCGGCAGCTGAAACCGGATCAGCGGACATTCTGAAAAAACACGTGATTGGATAAATTTCGTCCAATAAAAACAATAAGCCACGTTGATATAAAAAATCTGCGAAAAGACAAATCCGCCGAAAAAAAACCAAAAAGTAGAGAATTTTGAAAGCGTCAACAACTTCATATTGGAAGGGAAATTGTTATTGAAACACACGTCAGCAAGTTTTCTCTTTATTTTATACGTTTCGTGATATCAAATGACCGAAAAAGCAGAGATGGAAACAAAGCGAGCTCCGATCAAGCCGCGGAATAATCTAGAAACTGTCCAATCAATAACCGAAAAAAGTTACATCCCCTCTGTGGAGACGGATCCGAACAAGGAAATTATGTTACGGAGTGAGCCCTGAGGGCTTGCGCGGCGGAGGAGACACGTGTAGTATAATGGCTAAGAGGCGATATAAGAAAGAGAAATCTAAAACTAGAAAAGGAAAGTCTGAGCTTAACAATTTTATTAGTCTCCGGAAAAAATATTCTCTAAAACGTGGAATTCCAAGTCCATTTGAAAAATCGAAACAGCTGTCAGGTGATAACAGGATCGAATTTTTTCAATTCACATCTAGTTTAAATTTACAAAATTCCCCATTACCACAATAGAACAATAAAGGTGCTTGGTCAATGTCATGTTTCCGATCTGTCCCAGGAGAATACAAAAAAAAAGTAAAGAGAAATGTACAAAACGTAGAAAAATAAAAACAAAGTCTCCAATTCCGACCAGCTGAAACGAAAGATGATTGCTGACGCGCACTTCGGTCCCGCAACGAAAGCTTTCTGTCTGTCGTCTCTTTCGTCCGTTAGCCTTACGTTGTCATATCGACAATACTGACTTTATCCTTTTATCCCTCTTTCACGTGTTCCCTTTTTTGTGTCTGTTAATTTGTATTTACCACCTGATGGACAGACGATGGCTAACGCGTACTTGGGTCCTGGAACGAAGGTTTTCTCCCTGTCCTGTCCTGCATTAGTCCCACCGTCGCATTGGCAGTGCTAATTTTACCCGATTACCTTTTCTCATGTCTCAGCTCTTTATCCTGATTAGCTTACCTGTTATCACGTGATAGACAAATGACTTGTGGCGCAAATGGGCACCGTCACAGAGCGTTTCTGCTGCTACTGGCCCTGTGTTGTTATATCGATTTACTAACTTTATTACCCTATATATTCCTGTCCTCTACCTTCGTTAATATACAAACTCCTAATCATATGAAAGAGAGCAATTGCCATTACAGTTGGGTCTTATCGCGAAAGCTTTCAATTTCGCTAGCCTGGCATTGTTTATCTTTTTGTTGCTAGGTTGGCCATGTTTAATTTCATCACTTATTTTCCACCTGCTTTCGTTTCATCTTCGTTAGTTTACAAATTTCTGCGATTTGATGATAGTTGATTTTTGAAATAGGTTCGCGCAAGCTTTCTGTCGAAACTCGTTAAGCCTACGTTGCCTTCTCTTTTTTTCATATGTGCTGACGTGTGGTTTTATTATCCCGCTGCTTGTATATATCTGCTCCGTACCCTACCTTCGTTAATTCGTAGTTTCCAGGCTCAACCATGTCGGACTTTTCTGATTGGTATTACTCCGTTCCGGAGATCACCCGATATTGGTTTACGGGATGTACACTTATTCCTCTACTTGGACGGTTTGGAATATTCAGTGCTTATACAATGCTCCTCGACTCGGAATTATTCTTTTGGAAGTTCCAGGTACCGTTTTTAGCAGTTTTCATATATGAAACCGACGTTTTAGATCTGGAGGCCACTCACAGCATTGTTCTACTATCCCGTTACACCACAGACTGGATTTCATTGGTTACTGATGCTTTACTTCTTGTACAATTACTCAAAGAATTTGGAGACAGGTCAGTTCGAGGGAAGGCCAGCAGATTATATCTTCATGCTGCTATTCAACTGGGTCCTGTGTACCGTAAGTAGTTTCTCTCACCACTTGTTTTCATGAGGTACTTCCAGACTATCGCGCTTGGAGCAGGGATTTACTTTTTATTAGAACCCATGGTTTTGAGTGTCCTGTATGTCTGGTGTCAGTTCAATCGTGACACGATTGTTTCATTCTGGTTCGGGACGAGGTTCAAGGCTGTGTACTTGCCCTGGATCCTCGTCGGATTCAACGTGATTCTTCGTGGAGGAGGTATCAACGAGTTGATCGGAATCCTCGTCGGACACGCCTTTTACTTCTTGGCATTCCAATATCCTCAGGACCACGGGGAAGCTATCATCTCTACACCTTCATTCTTGTAAGTTGTTCCCTCCGCGTACCGAAGCCGTGCCTTTCCCTCTTGGAATGGCTCGTTCTGAAATATGCGAATAATAAGTGGCTTGGTTTGAGAAGATGTAAACATTTTGTCTCCATCTTTAGGAAATAGCCTACAACCGCCTATTTATTGGTCGGCTTTAATAATTGTCTTCTTTTCAGGTACAATTGGTTCCCCAACCGTACTGGCGGAGTCCATGGCTTCGGTGCTGTTCCACAGAATCGTAGACCACCCAATGCCAATGATGGACGTGCTGCTGGCGGTGTCTTTGGCAATCGATGGGGTCGTGGTCACACCCTTGGTACCAATTGAACGGAGTATTTCTCAGTACACTTATACTTGCCTTTTTGTACATATAATAATCAGTCTTACATGTAATTTATTACCGTAAACTAATTGGCATTTATTTATTGAGGATGAATGCGGTCAAAGTGCCGTTTTATATCTTGTGTTGATTTTGCTCTTGATTTACATTGGTTTTAGTTTGCTGTTGGATACTCGTACTCCTATCGTCAATCATGCAGAACGATCAAGGTGAATTCGTGGACATGTACGTCCCTCGCAAGTGGTATGTTGGCTTTATTTGTGTCTTTCTAGATTGAGGGATATTGTTTTCAGCTCCTCTTCCTCTCGCATTATCCACGCTAAGGACCATGCCTCCATCCAGCTGGATATCGTCGACGTTGACCCCAACACCGGACACTTGATCCCCAACAAGGTTACCCGCTACGCCATCTGTGGTGAACTTCGTCGCATGGGAGAATCTGACGATTGCCTTCTCCGTCTCGCCCAACGTGATGGAATCATCCCAACCAACCTCTAAGTTCTACGATTTTCCCCATGTTGTTTGAGGAATATTCCCCATCAGCAAATTTGTTATTTTTGGTTGGATAAAATTGTTAATCCTAGACGTGCGAAAAACATCTTTATGATCTAATTTTTCTTTGAAAGGTCCCCAGGAAGAGCAACTAGCGAGGTCGATTTGTCATTCAATTTGCCGATCTGGGGAACCTCATTAATTTTATGTCTGTCATCGAACATTGACCGATTTTATTTAGTGTAAAGGTTAAGGCCACTTGTTAAAAAGAAGGCACACCGGATTGATGAATTTGAAAAAGTAGAAAAGAGCTGAATATTGCACTGGAGAAGATTTTACTCGATGTTTCCACAAGAAGTTTCTGTTAATTGAGTATCTGATCTCTGAAAACCTCGTTTTATGTACGGCTTTTTGTGTTTAGGTACTTACGGGAACGGCATATCCGATTTTATGAGCATTTTGTCTTCTTAAATCAGATTTTATAACTGATGTTAAGATAAATCCAATAAGAAGGAAACCACTGAGCATTATGTTGCACCACCAGATTGACATGGAGTAGATTACTTTTCCCATTCCGATTGTCATTGCAACTCCGAAAACTTGCGCTGAACCGTTGAGGAGACCGCTTGTTGTTCCTTCTGCTATTGGGAAGGTTAATTCGGCTGCGAATTCGAAACCGAGAGGAAGGTAGCCGGTCATGAAGAAACCGAGGACTATGGATATTACGAAAATTATCCATATTTGTCCTAGGTCGATTGTGAAAGTGAAAAGAAGCATCCCGATGAAGGAGAAAAAGTAAACTGCCAGAGTTGTTAACCTAAATTGACGAAAGTTAATCTCTACAGAGTTGTCTCGAGAATAATCTTCAGTTTCGTGTATCCAAAAACTTTAATTTTAGAAGATTCCAGAAGGTTCTACTTCTTTTGTAGAAACTTTCGAGGTTTCAAACCTAAGTTGATTCGTATATGGAAACTCACTTATAGTGATGGAACTTGTCGAGGATATAACCACAGACGACAGAGCCGAACATTCCACTCACGACGATGAGGAGACCTATGGTTCCGGTCTCTTCCTGGGCGTCGGGGTAGTAGTGCAGAACCATCTGGGAAAGAAGAGTCGAAATAGCGTAGAAAACACCTACGTTGATTCCATACGTCACGAGAAGTAGCATATAGTGGGGATTCATAATTAGTTCTTTCAGACTTTTCAGGTAGTTTCCGTCGATAGATTCCTCGATGGCTCTTGCTTGGGCCGGCGACGGAGGAACCGGGGGACGTTCCGCGAAGAACGCGATTATAGCGGCGAAAATCAGGGAATTCATGACGGCAGATCCAAGGAAGAGTATATTTAAGTCGAAACCTACGGATTCTGTTGTTCCTGAATGAACTAGCCAAGGAGGAAGAATAAATCCAATAGCAATTCCGAGTTGATTTCCAAAGACACCTGCGGCACATGCCGTTGAAACTTGTTCTGGACCAAACCACACTGCTGCAAGTCTCGGCGGAATTCCGAGGATGAAGACTTGGGAGGATCCGACTATTGTTTGGGCAATGAAGGTCAACCAGAAACGATCTGGAGACGTCGAGGCCATCTTCAGCCAAGCCCCCAGACAGTTTCCACATGCCCCAATGAGTACCGAAGTTCTGAGACCATACTTGTCCAGGAACCAACTGAAAAAACCATATTACCACAATGAAGGATAAATACTTTTACAAAATTGTTTCAGAACGAATCTTTGTAATTTTCAATTTAGGACCGGAAATTGTGAGATTTAAACTTATGCTTTGTTCGAGTTTCAAAACACATGATGAACTTCCAGAAAACTGTACATAAGAAAATTCATCAAAAACAAGCTGCTTTTTTTGATTGATGGACTTCATCAATGACTAGATCGAGGAAATTCATCAATTACTGCATTGACGAATTGAAAGTAGTGATCAATCATTATTTTGAATTTCCTTGATTTCTTTTTTCAAAAAGCATTACAAGATCCCGGAAAAAATGAAAAACGATATTCTTTTTGATGACCTTTGTTCATCTCTTCTTTGAAAAAAGATTTGAAGCTTCTTTTTTTGATTGTTTGTTTTTCGTCACATCCGTCAAAAATTCAAAAAAGAAAAAATAAAAATTCTGGAATAAAATTTTTCGAGAAGTTTCTGAACTTTATGAATGAAAAACAGAATTATCTAGACAACTTCAATGCTTCAAAGGTCGAACGGAGAAAAGTCAAGTGGATTTGAATAAGCATAGATAAACTTAAAGTACATATGTCACATTGTTTGATTAAAATACAGTAACTATTGTTTTTTTATCACTTGACTGGAAGATCAGAAACCAATTTTATAGTTTAAAAGTTCATAAAGTATCTTTTTTATCGAGACCACTGTAATTTTAGTTTCGAAAGATAAGTAAAAGATATTAATTTTTTTAAATTTCATCTCGAAATGAATAGTTTTTGAAAAATAATTATCCAAGTCCATTATCGAAGAATTAAATATTTTTCTTATCAAGACCATTATTTAAAAAATAATTAATAGAATTTTTGATTGAAAATTAATCAAAAATTTTTTTGTTTCAAAAAATTAAATAAATTGATCTTTTTTGTCAGCTGACAGGTAATTTTTAAATATAAGCATGAAGCTATATCTACGAGGTCAAAAAAAAAGATCTTAGAAAAGTCAACAATGCACTTAACAGGTTCGACAAGCTCTTTTCTTTTGTACCGGCAGTAACATCTCGAGAGTTCTTTGCTTGAAAGAAGATTTAGGTTTTTTAAGCTTTCCGAAATCTTTATCCAAAAAGAAACAGTTAAGCAATAATTATGTTGTTTTTGAAGTTAAGTGATGTTTTGGTAAAAATAAAATCTCGAGTGCTCTTTGTTTGAAGGAAGATTTTGGTTTCCTAGATCTTCAAATATATTTGTTACTAAAAAAGAAACAGTTAAAAATATTACTTTTAAATGTGCAATTTCGAGAGCTTTCTTCCTGAAAGAAGATTTGGATTTTCGGGTTTTTAATATCTTTTCTATCCTTAAAAATGACTTTCTAATAATAACGGTGGTAATGAAATGTTTCAATTTGTCAGAAAAATTCAGTTTTTTTTAAACTTTGTAACATCTTTTTTGTCGGGACAAAACACATTTTCAAGAGAAATTAATTTTTGCCCAGAAAAATAAAAAAGAAATTCTGAGAAAATTGAAAAAAAAGTAAACTTTCGAAATTGTTTGAAAAAAACTTAGGTTTTTAAACTTCCGAAGATCTCTATTGTCTAAAAAAAACTTTTCAGGCCACATAACCTTTTCTTAATAATACAAAAAAGAACCAGACGTATATTTTTGAAAGTTATTAAAAAAGAGAACGTGACTTTTCAACCTTAATAAAAAAGAAAAGTGTCTTTTGTAAGCTTAAATAAATACATCTTACAGACATCATTTGAAAAGAAAAAGTTTTAGATGCTACTTAAGATCAAAGATAGATTTCAAAATTTACTCAAAAAATACTTTCTGGGAATTACCCAAAAGAGGAAGTATTTTCTAGAATTTATTTTAAAGAGTATGTCTTTTGAAAATTATGAGGAAAAGAAAACTACCTTTTCAAGATTATGAAAAGAGAAAATTTACCTTTTGAAAATTATCTTAAAAGAAATACCTTTTTTGGGAGTTACGTAAAAAGGAAACTATTTTTAGAAATTGAAAAAATGTACATATTCTTTGGAAACTGTAGAAAGAAAACTAACCTTCCGGGAAAAACGAGGATCATGTAGCTAAGCATGTAGATCATGCTTGTCCAATCCACAGCACTATAGGAAACTCCATAAAATTCCGTAATGATATGAGCGATGATACTGTACTCAATCCATTGCATAGCATTAGAAGCAGAAAGAAGAACGAACATGACGAGGATGAGATATCTTTTTGGATAGACTTTTGTTGGTCCAGCAATAGGAGCGAGAGAGTCTCCTGTTGGGGAAGTTGCCACAACGGCAGTACCATTCCCGAAACTATGGCCATTTGACCTAGGAATAGCTGCTTCTGTGTCTTCTGGAGCCGTCATCAGGAAAATGAGAACGTAGAATCAAAAAACAACCGACTTCAAGTAGGCGACAACGAGAGCATGCTGAAGAGGCTTGATTTGAGGAGGTCGCTTCTCGCCTGAACAAGTATCAATAGGCCCCGCCTCATACACTCGTTCTCTTTTCTTTACAGGGCATTTAAATCAACTAATATCGATAAGTATCACCTGAAAGAAGTGAGAATAATATATGAATTTCAAGATATAGATGACGAAAAATTAATAAAAATAAACATCTAATAAGTATGAAAAAACTAAAAAACTTACTCTTTTTTGTTAGATGTTCCACTTGCTTAATATCGACAGTATCACCTAGAAGAAGTAAAATAATATGTGGATTGTATAAAAGAAAGCCACGGAAAATATAATTTTGTAATTTAAAAATCACGGGGACATAAAAAGGGATTCGTCTATTTTTGTCACAAGACATTTAAATCAACAACTATCGATAAATATCACCTGGAGAAAGTGAGAATAATAATTCGATTTCATAAATCAAATTTACGAAAACTTATGAAAAGTAATTTAATTATAATCAAATAATCATAAAATAAGGAAATTTATTCGTTTCCTTCTTTAAAGAACACAAAATCAACTAATGTCAACTAAAATCTGAAACATGTCGATAGTACATGAATTTTAGAATTTAAAAACGTGAAAAATTTAATCCATCATTCAGTAAATCTGGAAAATCAAACTGAATCAACTCGTTTTTTTTCAAACTTATATGATGTCCAAATCTACTGGATCATTTCATATCATCTGAAAAATATAAATGATACATAAATCTCTCAATTAAAAAGTGAAAAAACAAAAACAACTTTAATTCGTCATTTTTTAACCAGGAACACTTTAAAACTATGTGCTACCTAAACTTGTTCATATTGCGTAATTTCACTTGCAGAAAATAAATAACATGAATTTTAAAATATGGAAAAACTATAATCCATCATATGTATCCAAAAATATTTTAAAGAATTACCTTTAGAAACTGTATACCCCATAAATTTGTTCATATTACGTAATCATTCGAAAAATAAATAATAGATAAACTTTGGGATTAAAAAATGTGGAAAAATTTAATCTATTGACGATCACGCAATTTCGAAAAATCCTAGTTCTTCTCCCACAATTGATTTCTGCAAATCTGTTAACAAAGAGATAATAGAGAATTAACAACAATATAGAGTTAAAAGAGAGATAGAAAAATCTCCAAACTTGTTCACCATGTGAAACGACGAAAGTTCCTATTTCCGAAGTTTGTTTTTTCCAGTCTGGGATTTCGCAAGAACAGCGGTTTCCAGGTGGGAAGATTAATTTGAAAAAACTTGGAGTTGTACTATTAAAAATAAAGTGAGAAAATGTACTATTATAAAAGTTTAGGATGGTGCAGAAAAATTTTGCAGAAATTTCTCGAAGCGAATTTTAAGAAATTTCCAGTCGAGACCGGAAATCGTGAAATTTGATGTTTACGCTTTTTGGAAAGTTCTGAAATGTGAAAAATAAAAAAATAGAAAAATACGATTTTAGAAAATTTGTCTCAAAATGAATTTCAAGGGAAATTTTACTGTTTTATTTGGCATTTTAATTCAGGCTTCGAGGAAGAAATTTTGTTGAAAATAAACAATTTTTCATATAGTAAAATAGAAATATAAAATTCGGTAATAAAAAATTTCATCAAAGCAATGAGTTGGCGCCAAATAAATTCGAATTTTTCGGAATCAAAATGCATAAATCTCTCACCCTTATTTTTTTTAATTTTGAAGGATTCTGCTTTTTTTATTTAAAAAAATTGGTTCCTTTTTATTTCAAATATTTGTTTCTAAGGAATTTGCTTTTTTGGATTTTAAAAAATTTATCTTTGAATAAAAAGGTTTCTCAGAATCCCGAGATTGGAGATTCAGACGCAAAGAATGGATAAATAAAAAATGAATTAATAAATTAAAAAGACCAAATAAAATAATCAAAAATAATGGATAAAAATAAATGAGTTAATAATAATAAATACATAAGCTAATTAAGAAATAAATAGTTTCTATATTCATAAAAATGAGGAAGAAGATGGATTAATATAGGGAAATAAATATATATAAATTGCGATGCGTTTGTTAAAATCATATATTTTTGTACATTAAAGAGCATAAAGAAATTATTGAAACGAATTAAAAAAAGAAGACAGCTGCTTTTAATCTTATCGTTGACTAGTGAATGGAAAATCGTCCAGTTGATGGATTAGAAGCAATTTGGATCGAAATCGGAAGAACACCAAAGAGACAGCAGGACGCGTTCCCAAATTTTTTTCTACATCAATTTCTTCCATTTTTTTGCTTCATATTGGACACTCGGTGTTTGTCTAAATTCAGTTTTTGATGGATTGTGGTGTTTGGATGATAAACAAATCGAGAGGAAATAATATATGATTTTTGGAGGGTGATAAAAAAAGAAAAGACATTTTGCTGATCATAGAACTTTGGTTCTGTAGCTCCGAAGTTGGGAATTAAGGTCTCATAATCTTTCTAGGACCAAGGATTAGAGTTTTTAATTTTTCCAGAATCGAGGAACTAGAGTTTTGTCATTGTTCTATAACTGAGGAATTCCGATTTTGTAAACTTCCCATAACCAAGGAATTATAGAATTTTAATTTTTCCGGAACCGAGGAAATAAATTTTTGTGTTCTTTCCAGGACGGAAAATAGAACCTCACAATCTTATCAGGATCAAGGAATCAGGAATCTGTGATTTTTCTAATAGGGAATTTTAATTTCGCGACCTTTCCATAACTAAGGAACCCGGATCCAGTATTCTTTTCAGGACTGGATTCTGGAAGGTTACAGTCTGAATTAAAATTAATTTTTCGATCTTGACCTTTTCGGGAAATTCTAATCAAGTGTGAATCCTTTAGGAAATTTGAACTCAGTTGGAAAGGGATTTTCCAGAAAAAATCATTTCAATTTGATTTTTATTTTTTCCAGAAAGTTCCATTCCAATCAACACGGATTTCTCGAGAAAGATCATATTCTATTTAGTATGAATCATTCTAAGTACTTCCGATTCATCTCGGCACGGACTTTTTCAAAAATATTCAACATTGCACGGATTTTTATAACAACATTCAATTTCAAAATAATCATTTTAAAATACTCAATTATTTATGAACGTTAAAAAATATCCTGTTTGGCACGGATCTTTTTTAAAAGCTTCCGACTTGATCCCATATGAATCATTTCAGAACAATCAGAATTCTTAAATCTCAAAATAACGACTTTCTAAAGGGGAGATCACGGACATTACAAAAATTACTTCGGTAATATTTTAAAATATTTTAATTATTCAATATTTCCAAGTGATGCCAAAGAATATGAAAAAATATTTAGTACTATTCAAAATTATTTTAAATTCCCAATATTATTTAATATCTCCAATAATTTGAGTTTATCGATCGAAATAAGTACTTGAATATGAAAATTGTCCAGAAATGGAGAGCACGAGGAAATAGAAAGGGTCACGCTTTCATTTTCTATAAATGCCAAAGCGAAAAGGATTAAACTAAAGAACACTCGAAACTCAAATTCTTAAATATCACATTGAAACTCAAAACAAATATTTCTAGGAAACCCTTGAAATTTTATTTGACTTTTTTGGAACTTCCGGGATCCTCAATTCCGAGCTTTCGTTCCAGGATTATATTGTAAGGAAATTAAAAATAAATTTATTCCGAAATAAAATCTAATAGTTCTGGGAATTTAAAAGTTTAGATTTTTGTTTCGGGACCATATTATTTAAAAAAATAAAACAAATTTTCAAGAATTCATCTCAAAACGAAATTTCTAGAAAATTTAAAATCCCAGAATGATCGATTTCAGGAACTTTAAGAATTTCGGAAAATAATAATTGTTATGAAATAAATAAGTTTTACGGATAACGAGATTTCTGTTATCTCTCCGTCGAATCAGGCAGATTTCTGATTGACGAAACTGTCTTGTCATTTTTAATTAACGGTTCACGCTTCAACAACAAGAACAGGGGACTACGAGGACAAAGTTCAATTTCCTCATCTGAGACAGACAGCTTTTGAAAAAATGGATTTAATCAATTTCTATTTTTTTAAACGTTTTATATTTTTGGATATTTATTATCGAAAATTTGAACAAATAAATTTTTGGAAATATAAATTTTGAAATTGTAGAAATAAAAAAAATTGATGTTATTCATCACAAATTGAAAAGACAAAAACAATTCTTAAAAATCACAAAATACAAAGGAATAAGTTTCATTTGTTATTGAACTGGAAGATTTTTTCTCAAGATTTAGGAGACTGATTTCGTGGTGATTTGTAAGGATTCTTTTCTTCTCAAATCTTAAAAAGTTGTTGGTGATCTTCAAAGTTTTTTCTTGTCTAGACTCGAAAGGTTGTTTTTGTTATACTCGTCAAGTTTTTTCCTATTAAGATACAGGAAGTTGTTTTCGTGATAGTACTCACTAAATTTCCTTCACAACAAGATTGAAGATCCTTTTTCGTCGTAGGACGTGGGAATTTTTTGTTGAGACCCGGAAGTTTCTCTCATGATATTTTTCAGCTTTTTTCGTTATAAGAAAGGAGATTATATTTCTAATACAATTAAAGTTTCTTTCATAAAATATCTAAAAAAATGTCATTACAGAATCTGTAAATTTCCTTTGCAACAATTTTTAGAAACTTTTTTAATTCGATATTTATTGTGAAAGAAAAAAATCAACAACATCTTTGGATTCCCCAAAAATGGCAGTAATTATCAACTTTTCAACAAGATGGAAATCCAAAATCCCAAGACCAGACCTATAACAAAAGTCAACTAAATCAATAAACTTTTTTTTCTTTTGGAATTTTAAATTAAACAACAACCAAATTCTTTCTCGAAGAAAATTCAAATACTCAAAGCTCGAGTCGAATCTCAAAAACCAAATCATCTTGATGGAATCTTTTTTTTCCGAAACTAAACTCGAAAGAAAAAAATTCGTCAACTTCGGATTACATCCAGAAATCAAAAAAATTGCTCCAGAAAAAAAGTCGTTTCTTTCTGAATCGAAAAAAGGAAACTTCAGCTGGATGGCATTACGGTGAGCGGAATTTTTTGTTGAAACTTTTTCAAGGTAAACGGCATAGTCAAAAATTGGATTCATCCACTGGATCGTTTGAGTTGTCGGAGACTGCAAAACATTAAATTTAAAAAAGTAGAAAATTGTTAGCTTTTAAAAAATACTGTTTATAAAAAATAAAATAATTTACCTTTCCTTCAGTACTACACGGTTTGAGTAGAGAGCAATATTTCTTGAGAAGTTCTTCTGCAGGAACTCCTTTCTCCCAAGCCGAGATCACAGTATCTAAAGAAATATCATCATCCAAAAGTTTCTTTTCAATTTTCAAATTCTTCTTTCTCCTCCCATAAAGTCCATTTGAAATTTCACTTATTTTTTTCAATCTTTCTTTCAATAAAAAAGTCGCTTCAGAGTTTTCGGGCACTTCTTCTAGAGAAAACTTTTCGTTTCGAGATCCGAGGGTGGTTTTCGAAACCAAGTTCAAACAGGAAATGCTGAATTCGTCGATGATGATCTTGTTTTGAGAATTTCTACAGTATCTGTTGAGGACCTTGATTACCGTGTTTGGCAGATTCAATTTTGTTCGAACTTCAACGACGAAATCCATATTCTCCAATAACATACAGAACTTGTTTAAAAATCTTCCTGTCTTTTTGACCT
>VOSG01000266.1:28543-38873 GCA_009761265.1 Halicephalobus sp. NKZ332
CTGGATGTTGTATAAAGTTCAAAAATTCTGACTCGAAAATTGACTTTGGTTTAAATTTCCTCCAGATTTTCTTCGAGTAACTTAGATTCGAAAGAAATAAAATCTTTGAATGAACTTTTTCTTCTGGATTAAGATTCTGGATCAACAGGTTGGAATATGGTGGAACAAAAATTAATTCCGAAATGTTCTTTGATTTTTCTAAAACTGCATCGATCAAAGTAACGGCTGTCGAAAAAGATTGTTTTTTCTTCGATAAGATCAGAAACTGAATAATTTTGAAAACAATTGGTGGAACTTCTTTTTTTTCTTGGTCACAGTAATATTCAGTTGGATGAAGGATTACTTCCTCCTCTTCGTTACGGTGATCTTGGTCCTGACTAAGGTTATCTTCTTCTCCTTCCTCATTACGGTAATCCTGAGCTTCATGATCATGACCTTCTTCTCCACTACAGTAATCCTGGATTTTATGGAAATGAAGTTCCTTTTCTTCTCTACAGTAATCCGGGACAGAATGAAAACAAATTGACAAAAATTTTCCGAAACTGTTAATGTTCAACATTTTTAGATTCCATTTTGTAATTTCAATTGAAGAAAGAATTTCCAAGAAGATTTTTGCGAAAAATAAATTCTCAGCAGAATTCAACATTTTTTTCTCTAAAAACTTAGAAATCTTAAGGTTTTTTGAATTTGAATTTTCTTTCGAAAGTTTTTTAAAACTTGCTTTTAAAATATTGTGGAATCCCTTTTGAACAGAGCTTTTATCAGCTTTTAAGAAAAAGTTTTCTAAAAAATCTGGGAATTTTAAAGAAATTAAGACAGAAGAAAAAATAAAGAGTTTTCTATTTTCTTCAATATTTGGATTTTCCAAGATTTCAAAACTTATCTTTAAAAATTCCGAAACTTTTTCTGAAATCGGAAAACGAAGGAAATAAAAATGGAAGATCTCAATGAATACTGTAGCATTTGGATCGAGAATACTATAAATGTAAAAAAAATCAAGATCAATTTTTATAAAAAAATCTATGAAGACTTCCATCGTCATCCGGACTTCTTCCGGAGTTTCTCGACGAAGAATCTTCGGAATTTTTAGAAAAATTTGGTTCAAAAAATCCACAAACTTGAACTTTTCCAAGAAACTTTTTTCAGGAAGAATTTTTTCCTTCAAAAAAAGCAAGTTTTGGAGAACTTTGAAAAAAGGATCAAAGGCTTCCAAATTTGATATTTTTCCAAGAAAAAAAAGAAATTCTGAAAAAAGATCTTGATCCTCTGCTATTACTGTAGATTTTTCAAGAAGGAAATCAAAAGCTCTGGATTTCGAGAAAACAAGGATCGAAAAAGAAGATAATTTCCGGAATTCTTCAAGTTTCTTATTTTTTGGAATATCTTTTTGCTCGAAAATTTGGATGATTTTCTCCAGATCCTCTTCCCCTGGAAGTTTCAAACTCTGACTCAAGCTGAGGCCGCTGAACAAAAAGGTTTCATCTTCTTCGGACAAATCCTCGACGGAAAACAAGGATTCCTGGAAATTGGTATTAATTCATTTCAATGAATAGACAATTAATTAAATACTCAATATTGATAGTAATGAACTGAGTAATCAATGTTCATGTACAGGCACCAAACCAAGAGCAGTATTGATATATTTAAATTTAGCTAATTAATATTAGTATAGATCCTTACAAATCCAGTATTCGGCCGATGGACTTCGCAGGACTCATTCTTGCTACTTACAGTGCATTCGACTCGTTTCAGAATCTTCTTTTTGAAAGTCTTGAATTTTGCTGTTCTCACGACAGAATCTACAGTGGACCGGAACCTCCTCTGGATCACTCTTTTTTCGATAATGGAGGAATTCGTTCCGGAAGAGGAAGAGATGGATCTCGAATAAAGACTGGATCTGAATTTCAATCCATCAAAAGTAGCCGAGTTTATATTCGAAGAGGAAATTAATTTTTATTTGTCTCGAGACTAATTGTGAAAATCATTTTAAAAAGTAATCGGTCTTAATACAAATGACAATTGGAGAATCAATAATTTTAAAAAATTAATTTTTACTCATGTCAAGAACGCTACTCGAAACTCACTTTAAAAACGTTAGAAGTGCTACAAACAGAAAAGAATCCTTTTCTAAGAAAAAAGGCGCTTAAAGAACTAGTGATCGAAATTGTAATTAAAAAATACAAGTAAATAATTTCTCACTTAAAAAGATTTTCAATTAATAATTTTAAAAAGTTTAACTATTTTATAAAGGAAATATTTAAATTAATTGTAGCTTAAAAATTAAATACTAATTCAGAAATCTCAAATAATTTTCGGCAATTTTCAAATATTTCTCGATCGATAAATAGCGAACCTGGCAACATTGGAGTCGATTTCTTCAGCACATTCTTCCGCTACTTTTTCAGTGAGGAATTTCAGAAGCTCATCTGCTTTTTTTTCTTCCAGAGACTTTAATATCAATCCTTCTAGTTTCTCCATAAAACAAAAGCAGAAATAAATATTTAAAAAATAAAATTCGTAAAAATTTCAAATTCCGTTTCCATGGTTACCGTACCTCGGTTCTAGATCAAGAGTTCCTTTTCGAAGGCATATCCACTTAAGAAAGATATCCGAAAGACTCATTGAAACAATCAAAATCAGAAGTAGGATTTGTTGACTCAGGCTCTGTTGCGAAAGCTCTTGAAACAGACCCAACGTAAAAAGTGGGATAAAGAAAAACTTGGAAATGGGATAAAGATGTAGAAAGTAGGATAAAGATCAGTATCTCTAGTTTGAAATAAAGCTTTTTCTTAATTTTTTACGTTTTTTAATACTTCATATTTGTATCAGAAAGTATTTAAATGTTGATGAGTCTAAAAGAATTTAATAAAAAATGTTTTTTTCATTTCCGAAAATCAGATTTAATCTTTTTGAATATGAAAAAAAAATTCCAATTTTCAGTTTCAATTGAAAATTTTTTAAGAAACTCGTTTCAAGACCATTTTTTAATATTTTTGCAGATGTCTTTGCCTTCTGTTAGCATGATGCGTAATCCTGTGGATTTTTGATAATCTTGCATCAATAAATGAATAGAAAACCATAGCTTTCGGTCTCGACTAGAAATTCGTTTCGAGACGATTTTAAATATTTTTGCAGATGTTTTTGTTTTTACATTGGTATTATCCCTAATCCACTGGATTTGTGATATTTTTTACAAATAAATAAATAACTCTGACTTTCGGTTCCGCCTGAGGATCTCTAAAAGTTCGTTTAGAGACATGCTTTTCGAATCTTCTCTCGGTATTAATATGCTTCTAAAGTTTTGTAAATATAATTAAGAGGAATTTCGACTGGAAAGTTTTAGAACTCTCTTCGAGACAATTGTTTCGGAATTTCGTCATATGCATTTCCGTCTTTCTAGAATGATATTAATCTGGGATTTATCCAAATAGAGAACCTCCGTTTTCCGAATCCCCCTTTGTAGCCAGAAGGTCATTAAAGGTAAAAGTCTTCCATCTGGCTTTAATTGCGGAGAGATTTGGATTCTCTAGAGATTTCTGTTTTTATTTTTAATGACAAAAATTATTTTTTAACTAAAAAGTACTCCCTGAGGCAAATAGAGACTTCAGATTTATCTGATTTTTAAGGTTGAGGAAGCTAGCGGACTGTAAAATTTAATGATTTTCTTTTAATTTGTAGATATGCTTAATTTCTATGGATTTTGGTTTAATTTTCTCCACAAATATTTTAAAAAGTTTTAGAGTTCTATTTTCTGTAAATACTTTGTTTATAGATCTCTAGTTTTACTAATGCAGCTTTGTTCCAAAAGTTTTCAGTTTATCTCGGTCTTCACTCTTAGTCCTTTTTCGAAAGAACAATAAGTTCCGAAAAGTTTTAAAAACTTAAAAAAGGATTTTACAGTCTGCAGATATTACAGGACGCCATTAGGAATTCTGACATTTTTGGGAATCAAATAAGCACGCTTGAAATTTTTAAAACTACAATTTTTTACTTTTTGGTTCCGGCTCGAAAATTCTAGAAATTGGTGTCCAGGTAATTTTTAAAGAATTCTTTCATATATTTTCTGCTTTTTAGTGATGCACTTTTAGAACCCTCCAGAAACCCTTACATCCTAAATTTCGTAACTTTTGGTCTCGACTACAAAACGCGTTAAGGCAAATCTTTGACATTCTTCGGGAAATATTTCTGATTTTGATCCTATTGAGAATTTCTGTTTTTGTATTTCTTCAGATCCGGATTTTAATTTAGAAACGTCCGTTCGTTCTTGGAACGTAAAAAATCCGGGTTTCAAAAGTTATTTTCTTTTTAAACTTTTCTCTTGTTTTCCAGAAAATATGATTACAGGATATACGATGAAATTCCAAAAATCCTCAGAATCAACTAAATGCTCTTACAACCTTATAAGATTACGGAACCACTAAAATCCATTATTTCTGGTCTCAATTGTAAAACCCCAAAATTCGTGTTGAGATATTTTTCGATTTTGCAAAAAATACTTGTTTTATAAAATACGTGATTTTTTCACTAATTCTTCACACTGAAGTGAGTTCTTTGGAGCAGTCTGGTGGCAAAAAATTCAAGAAACTAAAAATTTTAAAAATTTCAAAATTTTAAGAAACTTAAATAACCAGAAAATGATGGACTCGAAAATGAGCAGGAGGCTCGAGTGGACTTCTGGCTACCTCAGTTTCTGGATTCTGATGACGACGTCGAATAGACTAGACTTTTTTTCATTTTTTAAAATCCCGCTTTTAAAGATTTTCTACTTTTTGTTTTTTACAATTTGTTTTTGAATTCTTGACTTTTGACGTCACTTTGTTCTCTGCGAGATTACTGTAATTTCGAATGCGTTACAACTTTTACTCAAAAAATTGCTTTCATAATCCCCAAGGTTATTTTTATCTCCCAAATCCCTTCGTAGTCGGAAGGGTAGGAAGTTGAATTAAAACATTTTTTGCTCAAATCTCTCTGAATATCAAACTTTTGAGGCATCTGAATTCGAAAATTCTAGAAATTTTCCTCGAGGTTATCCCTCAAAATATTAGTTTTATTTTTTGTAATACCATAATTAAAAGAGCAAATTTCATCGGGGAAATTAACTATATTTTCCGTTTGAGATTTCTGGAAATTCATGTCGGAATAATTTTAGAACAATATCCGTTCTATTTTTTACAATGATATTATTGTCTGCAAAAGCTGTCAGGAACATTCAATATCAAGATAGCATTATCTTCCTGGATTCCTTGTACTCCAATTCCGAAAAATTCCAGAAAATTAAAAAATACTGGAAAATTGCAGTCATCATTTGCATTCTTTTCTTGTTCAACTTAATTTTATTCTCAACTCCTAATTTCTTCTAAACTCATCTTTAACTTTACTTTTATTTTTATTTTTAATATCCATTTCTAACTTTAAATATGTTTTTAATTTTTAATCAATTTATTTTTCATTCAAATTGAATTCCAATTTTTATTTTAAATCAAATTTCAGTCTTTACTTTTAAATTTAGTTTTAACTTAATTTAAATTTAAATTTTTAATTCCATGATGAATTTATTTTTATTCTTAATCTTATTTCTTATCCCTAATTTTATTTTTAACCTTTTTTCCTAAATTTTTATTTACTTCCAGACGCTCCCATTGTATTTTCGCCTCGGGCAATTGTCAGATTAAAGATTATTCCAAAGTGCCAAAAAATTTCTAACATCTTCAAATTTTTTTGTCTTCAAATTCTTGTTTTTTTGCTCATTTTTTTAATTTTCAAGTTTATATTTTTTGTTTGTGAAGAAAATTTTTGTCTAATTTTTTCGAGCTTTATATTTTTTAATTTTTCAGATGATGTTGTTTTTTGGAAGAGGATCGAAGTTGAGAAACATAATATTAATTTTATTTTTCCTTATCGTATTGATGGCATTGATATCTTCTGGATCAGGAAAATCCGCGAAAAGCAGTATGTCAGCCAGAGCTAGACAGCAGAAAAGACTCAATAAGGGTCTCGGAAGACAGTTCGGAACCATCAAAAGACCTGGATTGATTCCAGAGATAAAACCCGCCGACGAAAACGAGGAACAAGAAGCCGAAGAGGGAGATGAAGAAGAGGGGGAAGAAGGAGAAGAAGGGGAGGAAGGGGGAGAAGGGGAGGAAGAGTACGAGTATGTCGAAGAGGAGGAAGAAGAGACTGTAGTCGACGAAGAAGAGAAAGCCCGGATCGAGAAACAAAAGCTGTGAGTTTTTAAATAAGGATTTTAGTTTAGTTATCTCTAAAACTCTAAAATTTAATAGAAATTTCTATAAAAAGTATTTAATTTTTATGAAAGTTTGTATTGAGTCACTTTTCGCCAAGATTTATTTTTGACTAGAAAAGTTATTCTTTATTTTTATATATTTCTACACTTATGGAAGAATATGAATCTTAATTATTTTGAGAAAATTCTGAATATTTTCTATCTGTCTATGTGAAAAATATTCCAATTGAAGTCGTCTCATAGATTCCGAAAACTTTATTCGAAGGACTTTTACTCGAAAGATTTTATTCCGAAATTTTTGGTTGACTAAATCCTCATTTTCTGTGTGTGAAATTTCTCAAAATTCTTGTGGCTGATTTCTGAAGTTTTTGTTTCAGCTGACTAATCGGCTTCTGGAATTTTTTCGTTGTTTTCACACATTCCTGATTTTCAATTGAGAATTTTAAAACTTTTTGTTTTTAAAAATTCACTTAATTTTTTTAACTTATTGAATAAATAACCTTTTTAAATCTACTAAATATAGAAAATTTTATATTTTCTTAAAAAGTACACTTGGTTTTCCGACTTTTTAAAATCTGCTAAATTGAAGAAGAACTTTATAAATTTTCCCATCTTGAAATTTGTAAAGTTTTCAACTTTGAATTACAAGGCTTATTTTCGATAATCAAATCTCTCGTTTCAAAAATCGGCTTCGTTTTGAACCTTTTCGGGACGAGGAAAACAAGGAAGCATATGGAAGTGCCGACGGCGTTCTTTGTGGAAAAAAATTTGATTTATCTTTTATTCATCCTAAATTTGTATTTTTAGCAAGAAAATTCATCTGTACGAGATTTTTGTTAAAGAAATAGGCATTTCTTGTTTGAAAAGGATTTTTCTCAAGGTGTCTGGATAAAATTACGAAAAATAATATAAAATTCTAGGATTTTTATGTGTATTCTCCGAGTCTTCCAGGATTTCATAAAAAATGGAATTTTATAATTCTTGGTCTCGATTAGAAAAATCTAGAAATTGGTTTCGAAACAGTTTTTTTAGACATTCTGCTGCATATTTTTCCTTCATAACAATGCACTTTAAGAAACTTCCAAAAGTACTTAAATACCCAATTTTGCACTCTCTGGTTCCAGCTGAGAGATCTTGAAATTTGCGCCGAGGTATTTTTTAGGAAATATTTGTTTCTTAAAATTATACAATTTCACACTTCCATATTAATTTTCTACA
This sequence comes from Halicephalobus sp. NKZ332, assembly GCA_009761265.1. NCBI lineage: Eukaryota > Metazoa > Nematoda > Chromadorea > Rhabditida > Panagrolaimidae > Halicephalobus > Halicephalobus sp. NKZ332. The sequence continues at coordinate 36,006 of VOSG01000266.1, forward strand.
AGTGATCCTTGATTCTCCAAAAGAATTCTGCTTTTTTTCGCAAAGTTTCCAAATCCTCTGAGAACGAAGAAATATTTTCTATTTGTTCAATATTATTTTCTGAATTCTCAGGTGAGATGAAGTACTCTTCGTCATTGATCCCTATCCGGAAAGGAATGTTTCCTGAATATGTTTTTTGAAATGTTTTACTTTTTAAAAAATTTTTATTTTTAAACTTTCTACTTTATTTTTGAACTTTTTGCTCTTATTCAGAGTTTTTTTTAAATTCCAATTTTTTTAAAATTATTTTGAAACTTTTTTATTCGTTTAAAGTGAATTTTATAAAAATAATAACTGGAAATTTTTCTGGATGTAATCATGGTTTCCAACGCTAGTTCCTCTTCTGGAATCCTGTCTTCCTCTGGGACATCGCAATTTGACACTAAGGAAAAATAACAAGCTTCTCGATTGAGTCAAGAATAAAACGAAAATAAAAATAAAGATGAAAATCTCGGGATTTTTAATTGGCCTCGTTAATTTGAGTTTTAGTTTTAATTTTTAGTTTTCTAGATATAGAAGTTTTACTCTTCAAAGTTCAAGGTCTTTAATTCTCCAGGTCTAGGATCTCGAAATTTGATGACGTTTTCGAGAATTCTGGAATTTGCTGAAAACTTTTTTTGAAGTTGTTGCGTAAAAATATGTTTCTAGTTTTTATTGCAATACGGTTCGAGAAATTCGTGTGGAAACTATTTCTTAACAATTTTCATTTCTAGTTTTAATATATGATGGTCAGTGGAGAAAAATGAGAGTCGGGATTCTTGTTTTCGAGGTCCTCATGATCTCCTCACTCAGGTATAAAATTTCAGTTTTTAAAAAAACAAGATTAAATAAATTTTTAAATAAAAGTAAATTTACTATTTGAATAAAATAAAACCTTTTTAATGAAATAATGTTTTGAGTTTTAGTTTGGCGGCTTCGACGACATCGGACACTGAGATAATCAACAACCTCTTGAACAAAGGATATGATTGGAGAGTAAGGCCTCCAGGGACGAACCTGTCCCTTTCCGGATCCCATGGTCCTGTGGTGGTCTCCGTGAATATGTTGATCAGATCAATTTCGAAAATCGATGATGTGAACATGGAGTACTCTGTCCAGCTGACTTTCAGAGAGAGTTGGGTCGACGGCAGACTAGCTTATGGTCTCCCTAGGGACAACAAACCCGACTTCTTGATCCTGACTGCGGGCCAGCAGATCTGGATGCCGGATTCTTTCTTTCAAAACGAAAAACAAGCACAGAAACACATGATAGATAAACCAAATGTCTTGATAAGAGTCCACAAAGACGGACAGATATTGTACAGTGTCAGAATCTCCCTCGTTTTGAGCTGTCCGATGCATCTCCACGAATACCCCCTGGACACCCAGACTTGCCTCATAGATTTGGCTAGTTACGCCTATACTATGGACGACATAGAATACAGATGGAAGGAAACCGAACCCGTGCAACTCAAACCCGGACTGGAATCCTCCCTCCCGAGTTTCCAGTTGCAGAACTCTTCCACGACGTACTGTACTAGCAAGACGAATACAGGAACTTACTCCTGTTTGAGGACAGTTCTGACTTTGCAGAGACAGTTCAGTTACTACTTGTTGCAACTCTACATTCCTTCTTCTGTAAGTTTTTACACAAGAATATTTTTAAAATAGGTTTTTATAAAAATAATTCCAGATGTTGGTGGTTGTATCGTGGGTCTCGTTTTGGCTCGACAGAAATGCAGTCCCTGCCAGAGTCACTCTCGGAGTAACGACCCTACTTACCATCACAACGCAAGCTTCCGGTATAAATGCCAAACTTCCCCCAGTATCCTACGTAAAAGCTGTGGATCTTTGGATTGGAGCTTGTATGACGTTCATTTTCTCTGCTCTTCTGGAGTTTGCTGCTGTAACTTATATTTCATCCAGGAAATTTTACAAAAAATCTGCCGAAAAATCGTCCACGACGGGGAACGCTTTGTTGACGACCCACCCTATGACGAACACCCCGCTCCTGCTGCCGCCTTTGGGGTCCCAAGTAGGAGGTACCTCGAGTACTCTGGGTGCTTCGTGTTCCGACGAGGTCTGGGTGAAGCAAAGACCCTCCGTTCCCAATCAAGTCATGGTTGTCAGAACTCCTACTCTAAGCACTCCAGGGGCATTTGGGATTCCTGGGATACATGGGGTCGGAGTGCCTGGCATTGGGGTTACTGTGGTAGGAAGTGAAAGAGATCCTATGATTTTGCCGCTGAGGAAAGAAAAGTCCTCGACCCTCGGAAGCTGTTTCCGGGCCCTGCCGCCCTTCAGCTACATCATCCGTCACTTGGAACTCGCGGACAGTGCAAAAAAAGTTGATTACGTGTCTAGGATTCTTTTCCCTATGTGTTTTATAGTTTTCAATATTGCTTATTGGTCTAAATTCGGGAGATAGATTTCTCCCTAAATGCTCAAATAAAATTTTAAAATTTATCAACCCATATTCAACCAGAAATTTTGACATTTTAAAATTAATTAGAAACGAGCTTTAAAATCAGCCCAAACATTTAAATAATCCCGTAAGAGTCAAGGCTTCAAGGTAAACTGAAAGCCTAAGTTCGATTTTCCAAATCGATTACAAAAATCCGGAATCAAAATTTGGATTTTCGTTTTGAGACGTAAGTATCAAAAGATTTTTGAAATTAATGATTAAGATTTTTTAGAAAATACAAATGTCAAAAATATTTTATAATGATAAGTAACGAAAAATGAGCGAATTATTTGATACCATTGGAAAATGATTAAATATCTTTAAACATCCTTCTCTCAAAAAAGAACCCGCAAATATTGGGAAAATGCATGTCCTAACAGGAAAGA
>VOSG01000266.1:38929-49441 GCA_009761265.1 Halicephalobus sp. NKZ332
AAATTTCGAATTGAATTTCGAAAATCGACTGATAAAAACGAAACACTGAATCACTGCCAGATTTCAGGAATGAACACCGAGAGCTCTTGGAAAATGAAAGACTGAGCAAAGATATCGGATCTACTCCTCGAGAAAAGACGGAAAAAATGCCAGATCTATTCCTTTAGAGAGACCGAACAAAGATATCAGATCTATTCCTCGAGATTTGGTGGCTTCCACGTCGGAAGAAGGTCCGCGGCTGTGGGTGTTTTCGAGATTCCTGAGCTTGCGACGTTCATCGAGACTCCAGAATTCGTGATTCCGTTTTCTCTTTTTTGCATACTTGAGGGTTGTTTGTTCGAAGTCGCTATCGACAAATACGAAACTTTGGAAATGATGTCGATCGCGGAAGGTCCGGGTTGGGATGAATTTCCTGTTTCCGCTTCTTTCTTCGTCTGTTCCTTCTTGTACATCGCTATCGCTTCGTGTTCATATTTGAAATCATACTGAAATTCGAGAATAAATTAATTTGATTTCTATAAATAAATCCCCCTTTTAACTTTCATAAAAACTTAATTTCTCAAACCAATTTCTGGAAGTAGGTTTTCCAAAGTTAATCCTTATAAATAAGTTCCTTGAATTATTCTTTATAAAAAATTACTTTAAAGTCGCTGGGAGGAGGCACCTCGAAGTCTGGGAGTTCGATCGCTGGTGGTGGGAAAAAGGCAGGGTTAATTTCGAAAGGTATCTGTCTTATTTCATCTGAAACTGGTCCATGTATTTCTATCGACATTCAAGGATTAAAAATTTTACAGTAATTAATAGAGTAGTTTTTATGTTTGAATTTCGTCAAATAGTCCAAAAGTTGAATTTAATCAAAAACAAAAGTTCTTTATGATGGTTAAGGAAGCAGGATCTTCCATATTAATTTCGTCAAAAAATCAAGATTCTAAAAAGGTGATCCTAATCAAAATTAAAACTCGTATGGTTCTAAACAGGATAGTTTTCACATATCGATTTTTCGGACAAGTCATTTGTCAAATTAACAAACGGAAATCCGACAATCGAAATATTAAAATCTCCATGACCAATAAAACGAGACTTTTATATATTAACTTTGTCCAATATCGAACTAGAAGTTTTAGGAATAAAGTTTCAATCAGCTAGAAATTAATAAACCTTCTACAATAACCGATAAAGTATATTACCCATTTTAAACTTCCCCAATATTTCAATTGGTGATTTCCAGAAGTGAAATATAATAATAACGATCGATAAACTCTCCGTAACAATCAACAAACCATAGTTCATATATGGACTTCTTCAATATATGAATCACCGATTTCGAAAAATAAAATTTCGACTGATTAAAGATTAAGGAATTCTCAGTAACAACTGATAAAATATATTGTTCATATATAGACCCTTTTAATATATGAATTAACGAGTTCAAGAAATGAAACTTTACCATCAAATCCATGTCGTTGAGACGAAGACATCGCCCATGTTATCTCTGCGAAGTAAAACAGCCCAAGAATAACGCTTTAATCTTTGGCGGGGAGGACCTCTGTTTCTTTGAAACCAGAATAATTTTCAGAAACTTTTGAATATAAAATTACAGGAGTTTTCGGATTAAAAAAATCAGTGAATCATGGCCAGAGATGACAAAACGCTGCCACATTTTCCCGTCTTCAAGAGCTGTCCCGCAACGAAATATTTTTTTGTTTTTCAGTGTTGCAGGATACGTTTTCTGCTCCGAGTCACGTGTTCTTTTCAGAATTCGACCTTTAATTTTTTTCAATTCTAAACTTTCCAGATAGCAAAATGAAGTTGCTGGATAATATTGTGCTGACGGAGATAACTGGAAAAATATGTGAAAACGCGATTGACTGCGCTGTTGACTTCAGGTCAGTTTTATCGATTTTTTTTTATTTTTTAATTTCTCAACTCCTTCATCTATTTACAAGTTGTCTCGTATCAATCAATGGAAAACAAGCTCTATAAAAAAATAAAATCAATAAAACTTTTTGTTCTCGCCGGCGTTTATCTTTGGAGGCATGATTGACAGCTCTCGAAAAATACTCCTGGAGGGGTTTCACGGGTGGTCTGATATATTGATTTTTAGACTGGAGCCGTATTCCTCCAAGATGATCTCGACCGACAAAAGATCGTGGAAAAACGCCAACGGGACGAATGTAAATGAGCCCCAGATACTTTCTCCTCCAGAAGAGCTGCCTCTGTCGCACTCTCTCGGATTCAACAACTTGGCCACATTTGACTCCCATCGGCTCAGACACTTTTCTGAAAGAAGTTTGTCTGGAAGCGACAACGACGAAAACCTCGCTCAGATGGTTGGGACAATTTCCAGGAAAACTCTGTTCAATTTGACCCAGATGCTGAATACGAGTTTTTTGGACTACGACTTCAGCAACAAGAAAGGTCCTTCCTTCGCCTTGGTCGCAAGTTATCAGAATGTCAGAGAAAGCTGCGATCGATTCCTTACCCCGGTAGTCGACGGATATAACAGATTTTCCTACGCACTGTGGGATGCCATCGAGGAAGAAATCAAGCCATCCGATTGTGTGATTTACAAGTGAGTTACTTCCTTCACATTGGTTGATATTTTACTTTTGTCCTCCTCATATCGGCTAATATTACGTTCCAGGTATATTTCGTCATCAGAAGTCGACCCTTTCACCGAAGACGGTGTTTTGTGGCACTTCAACTACCTATTTCACAACAGGAATCTCAAGCGCTTCCTTCTGATGTCGTGTCGCGCTCTCTACATGCAGAACAGCGATGAAGGCGAAGCAGACGAAGACTGGGTTATGGATTAGCTCCAGTCACAGATAGTCGTTATCGTACATATTACGGATCTCTTTTCTGGCCGCAATTATTCACTTTGTAAAAGGCCCAGTCCGCAGTGGATTGCCCATTTATTTTTTGCAGTTAGTGATTTTGTTAGTTTTGGTTTTTTAGTTTTTTAATTACCCGATTCTTGAATGCTTTACCATCTTAGCTTGATAAGTATTTAAAAGCATAAGCTTAGGATCCACGAAGTGGCAGTGCCACATGTAATTATTTGTACAGCACTTTGGAATAAATAGTCCAATTGTATTTCTTAAATGATACGTGGTTTTTTCTCATTACTTACCTTCTATATTTTGTTGTTTTTTAACGATTTGATAAGAATTTCTAGAATTTTTTAGTTTGAAGTTTTTCGGGATATTTCAGGATTCAGCAAAAGATCCTGAGGGATTCAAAATCAGATGGAAATTTATGGAATTGACTTTGGAGTTGAAAGTTCTGGGAATCCGTGTCGAGACAATTTTGATTCTTTAGTTTTACAATAATGTGACTTCAGATGGGAGAAGAAGCGGAAATTCAGCCTGTCCAATACGAGTACCTCGACCACACTGCTGACGTCCAACTTCATTCTTGGGGAAGCACTTTTGAGGAAGCCGTGGAGCAGTTGGTTATCGCTTTCTATTCCTATCACACATCAGATCCAACGACCATTGAGAGGGATTACTCGATGGATGTGGGAGGAAAGGGACACGACCGAGAATCTATGATTTACAATTTGCTCGAAGAATGTCTTTACTTGTTCGAGACGGAGCCTTTTTTCATAGGAAGGACAGTCAAGATTCTGGAGTACAAGAAAGAAGAAAATCAGATTATGATTAGATCGCATGGAGAGTCCTTCGACAAGAAAAAGCATCCTTGTGGAACGGCCGTCAAAGCGATCACCTACTCCGGAATGCAGATCCACGACAATGTCGATGGTAAAGCTCACATTTACCTGATCGTTGACATCTGAGATTGGGAAGTATTACTCTGGAATGCAAATTCGCAATGATAAGATTCATGTTTCTTTGTCAATATTTAAAATCGGGAATTTTTACTTATTCTGGATTATGGGTTTATTTGTGATGTTGGTGATAAAACGTTATACTTATTCTGTTGTTGGTATTCGAAATCAATTTTGAAGGATGGGAGGATTTGTTTTGACAAAACCTATTTTTAAATTAAACTCGAAAAAAGTTGTTTTGATTAAATCAATTTTTATTAAATTAAGATAGAAAATATAATTTGATGAAATCAATTTGTCGAGTGGAGATTCCCGGAACATTTTTTGATTATTCAATAGATTCACGTAACGAGCCGGTTTGGATTCAGAAGCCAAAAAAAGTAGAAAAAAGTGGACAAAGACTTGTTTTTGCAAATTCCACAATGACGAGATTTATCGGTTTGGGGAAACTTGCAGCTTCGTTGCAAGACAGATTTGTAACAATGACGATTTACGGCTATTTAACAGCTTGATTTCGAAATAGATATCCAAAATCAAGAATTTTGAAAGTTGCTAAGAGTTCTAAAACTGTGTCGAGATAAATCCGTGGAAATACTTGTTTTTAATTTGTATGTTTTTAGAAATAAATAAATCTTGCGGCGAAGATAGAAATCTGTCTTTTTCGTCGTAAGAGTCTTGAAATATTTTCGAGAACTTGGCTGGGATAAGATATTAAAGATATTTGTTTTTAGTTTTTAAAATTACCCTGTGAAAGTCCTAAAGACCTCTGAAAAATAGTTTTGAGATAATTTCGTTAAGTATTTATTTTTTAATATCGGATCTTTACAATAATATTGTCTAATAATTATCACAGCGAAAATATAACATCATCTTCGTCTATTTTCGTTGTGGAAACTCCGAAAACTTGAATAATCGTTTCGAAATGATTTCGTAAAAATAATTATTTGCAATTTTTAGCTTTTAATTTCCGATTTTTAATTTTTATAACAATATGAATATGATCGGGCAGCCATCCTCGGAATCGATTTCAATCTTCCAGAAGGCTCTCACTTGAAGACTTTTATCTTCAATTTCTTGTTTTTTCCGAAAAAAGGAAAATCGGATTTATTCCGGTTTTATTTTATTTCATTTTTTAAATTTTTTTCCTTCAAGAATAGTTTCAAAGTTGAGAATTAGCTTTCAGATTCCTTTTTCGATTTACTGTACATTTGAAAGTTTTAGATAATTCCAAAGTGTAGGCGAAGGGGGAAGAATCTCATCACGAAAACTGGAAACCGTAATTTTGACAAAATTTAATTTTTTTGTTTCCTTTTTGGCATTTTTTCGTGATAATTTTTAATAGGAATTTCTGTTGTAGAGATTTTTGCCGTGTTGCAATGAAACTCAATAGAGGGGATGGCCTCGGGGCACGGGAGCCCGTCTTGGAGCCCTTGTTGTTTTCTCCGAAGGATATACAAGTTTTTCTTTGACTTCGATGATTGAAAATTATCCGAAAAGACGTGTTTCCATTAATCCTTTTTCGGGAAGCTGTCGACATTGGACGCGCTTCTGCTATCGATCTCAATCCTAATCTTCAGATATGTTCTCCAGAATCTTGGTGTTACTTTTTGTACTTACCGTAACTCAAGGGATTCCGATCCCCAACGGACAAATCGGCCGAGCTGAGGTCGAATGTGGAGAGGAGGCCATCGATGTCGTTTTCTTGACTGAGGATGTTTTCAACGGAAGAGTCTTCGTTGTGGGGCATGCGAACGAGACCGATTGCGTCAGTAGAGAGGTCGGAAGAAGGACCACCAGCATCTCCGTCAAAAAAGATCGTTGCGGAGTCGTCACTATCAGATCTGTCTGTTCTTAATCCATTAGAATATATTAATTCTAATAACTTAAAAATAATAACTTGTTGAAATATATTAATTTTAATAACTTTAGAAACAATAACAGTTAAGATTAGCACTTTAATAACTTTGAAAATAATAATTTATTAAAGCTAATTGATTTTAATAATTCCATAGAGTAGCTCACTAAGTTAATTAATTTTAATGTTTTAGGAATAATATTTGGTTAGAATTCACCAATTTAATAATTATCAATACCGATATATCTAAACTAATTTCGATAAAAATTACAATTTGTTAGGGTTCATTAATCTTGGAAATTCCAGAACGACCCACCAGGACTCTTCGTGAACGTTAAGGTGATGATCTCCTTCCATGAAGAATTCATCACGAAAGTCGATAGAGTAAGTCGTTATTCTCAAAGGAATAAATATTTGTTTTGGTTGAATACGGGTTAAGAAACAAGTAATTACTTGATTAATTTTAGGGTTACGAAATCAGCTGTTTCTACATGCAAGCGGACAAAACTGTCACTTATCCGATAACGGTCTCGATGGCAAGTCTCCAGCCGTTCACAGAACTCGCGGAAATGCCCAGATGTCGTTACGAAGTCGTCGATCCATTCTCAAAGGAGCCATTGTCTGTCGTCAGTGTCGGAAGCAAGTTGCTTCACCGATGGGTCTGTGACTCTTCGGCCCCGGATCTCTGGTGCATGACGGTCCATTCTTGCTTCATTGAGGACGGAAGTGGAACAGAGTTCACGATTTTGACGGATGAAGGTTGTGCTATCGACAGATTCTTATTGGATAATCTCGAGTACGGTCCCGGAGCTCTGGAAGCTCAGAAGGAAGCCCATGCTATAAAATTCGCAGACAAAGTCGTTGTAAACTTCCAATGCTCCATCAGATTAGATATAAAAGACGGAGAATGCCAGATTCCAAAATGTCCTGATCTCAAGGGCCAGAAGAGGAAGCTCAAGAGACGATCTCTGGAAGACAGGAACAGAAGTGTCGAAGTCGGATTTTTCGACCTTGACGTCAGAGCCGGCGTGAGTGTCCTGGATCAGGAATTCGATCTCGGTGTGGGCGACCTCCCTAAACCCAATGTTCCCCAAGTCCAGAACGCTCTCAGTTGTATCCCCTTGAGCAGCTTAATTTTGCCTGGAGCAATTTCCGCCTCGTTGATCGTCTCGCTCTTGACCGTCGTCATCTATCTTTTCTCGAGGAAGGATTTGAAGTAACTTCATATTTCATATTTCATATTTTGTTCTCTCCCAAAAGTGCAATACTCCCGATGCAATGCAATAATTCGCCGATATTTACTATGTATAAATAAATTTATAAAGTTTTTTGAAAACTTCAACTCTCATTTTCAAAGAAAATTCCTGAGTAACTTCATGTTGTTATTTTTAATGCAATAGCTTGTCGATTATTTACTACATTTAAATAAACATATGTAGATATGTATCTGTGATGTTTTTGGGTGAAAAGAAGCTTAGTCGTCATCGAAAACAGCGCGAGTGAAATGACCTGAGCAAAGTAGAAATCAATGCCAACGGCAAGGATTACACCGTCATTGCTTATTTCCAAATTTTCCAAATTTTGTAATTTCCTAATTTTCCAGAAATTCACTCGTTATTAGTTCGAAATATTCAAGGGAATTTTAACTATCCACTAACTCAACCACGAACAAATAGATTTTTTCGAATAGAAGTAGGAAAATAACTTATTACGAATGTACTTTGGAAGTGTGAATCCGATCGATAAGACCTTCTTTCCAGAGAACATCAGGATCCTCGATGGAGGTCTTGATGAACGAGGTTGATTTTCGATTTACCGGGATTTTGTGGAGATTTCTGAGATCTTTTAGAAACTTTTGGAGCGGACATTCGGAATTAGGAATCCTAAGTTTCAAGGAACCGATAATTATTATCTAAAAATAGTAAAAATAATAATTTGTAATGAACATGATTCCGAGTTTCCTCAAAATTTCACGGAAAGTTCTAGAACTTTCTCGAATCCAATACAAACTTCCCGAAAAGATGTCCAAAATCCAAAATTCTGGGATTTTCCAGAAAATTCGTCCCGAAATAAATTCTAAAAGAAGATATAATCTTAATCCATTTAATGACATCTAATAGTGTAATGATATAACGAGATGTAACACAACGTGACGATGACTAATGTCTCGGCGCGAATTTCTCTCTAAACAATTTGCCGGTTTCTTCTTCTTTGTTTTACATGTCATTTTTTTCTTTCAGGTCCCTTCCACCTCCCTTCCCCTTGTCTCTGACCCTCGACCCCCTATGTATTCCATATTTCGTGATCCGTGATTTCGAAATTTTATTACGACCGATCGATTTTTGGTCAATTATGTTTTCTTTTTGTTCGTTATCTCGTCGCTCCGTGTTTCAACTTTTTTCCATGTGATTCACGACTTTTGTCTTTTTTTCATATATGAGTTTTCACATTTTTCTTTCGTTTTGTGTGAAATTTACATTTTAGACAGCTATGACTTCAAAAGGAACCATAGGGACGAAATCCGAAGGCCAGATGGGGACAGATCAGTTTCTCCCCCAGACAGTACAGCAACAGCCGACGAATCAGGCTCCGCCAGTGGTGTTTCTCAAGGAAGATGACAAAATGCCGCTGTTCTTGATCAAATTGTGGAACATTGTCGAAGATCCTACTTACTTCGATATCATTAGATGGGATGACGTAAGTTCGCAACCTTCGACCTCACTTTGTTAAACTTCCCATTTCAGAGTGGATATAGCTTTCACATCCTCGATCCTTACAGCTTCTGCCGCAATATTCTCCCTCAGTATTTCAAGCACAATAATCTCAACAGTCTGATCCGTCAACTCAATATGTGTAAGTACTTTTTTAGATGTTTTTCCATAGAGAAATTTGTTTTCAGATGGTTTTCGTAAAATGACTCCGATCGAGAGGACGAGCTTAGCCAGGGCCGAATCGGATCAAGATCACTTGGAATTTTCGCATCCTTGCTTTGTCAGAGATCATCCAGAACTCCTCGTCCACATCAAGAGGAAGACTTCACACAACAAGAAAGAAGACGTATCTGGAATCGCTCCCCCAAAAGACTTTTCGAATGTTTTGGAAGAAATCCGTAACTTGAGAGAACGCCAAACTGGAATGGAGGATCGTATGAATGAACTAATCAAGTAAGATTTGTCTTTTTGACTTTTATTTAGCAAATGTTTCAGTGAGAACATGGCGCTTTGGCAGCAAATGGATTCGATGAGAGCAACGCACATGAAACAACAACAGATTGTCAACAAACTTGTTCACTTTCTTGTGACATTGGTTCAGCCGAAAAGACTTGGGAAAAGACATTTACTTGCCATCGATGAAGCTTCGGCTCCAAAGAAAAAAGCAACGGGAATGGAACCGTCGACAGCTCTTCAGACAATTCAGAACAATAATATTAATGATATTTTGGATAACTTGATTAGTGATTTTTCGTCAAGAAGGGATTATACACCACTCAGTTTTGGGAGTTCGAGCAATGGATCGGGACCGATTATAAGCGATGTGACGGACGAGTTGGAACATTTGACGGCAAGTAGTAGAGGAAATATAGGGTCTAATGATTTGAATCTTAATTACGGAAACTCGATTCAACAACAGCAACCGAAAATGACACAACAACAACCGATGAGTTTCTATCAAGTGGGTTTTTATTTTTTTGTTTTGATTATGGTTTTGTTGTAGGATCCTATGCAAGTGCAGCAACAGAATGTTATTCCACAAATGTCCCAATCACAACGTGGGGGAGGTTCTATTCAACAGGTACAAAATCAGGATCCTACTCTTGGAATTGCGAATTCTGTTGATGAACCTTCTGTTTTGTCTCCTAATGCTCAAGGATTGCCATTTACTCCCACCGATTTTGCCGATTACCTCTCGGGAGTCAATCAAGGAATTGATAATTGTCGTGATCTCATTGGTGATCAATGGAATGATTTTGATTTCGAGAGCTTGATTGATAGCACTGGTGAAAGCCCGGAAGACCATTTACAAAAGCACCCGTTGCCATTAGAACAAACTCATCCAGTTTACAGTTACAGTCCTTCAAATGCTGTACCTGGAGCAAGTAACTCGAACAGGCCTTCACCGAGGCTCGGACACTCTTCGATGAATACAGTACAACAACAACAACTGCCTCAGGGAGCAATGACAAATCCGAATGTTAATTACCCACAAAAACGTCGGCGTTAATTGTTTTGGTACAAGTGATTTTTTGAATTCTATCGTTTTTTGAAAATTCCTTCGCTAGTTATTTACTTTTGAAAATACGCGTTTATTGTGACCTGTGACAGCCCTGGATGTCTTGATGAACTTTGTTCCTTTTGATGAATTCAAGCTGTTTAATTATTTGAAATGTTTGTTAGATTTTTTTCATTGTATCCGGGCCACTGATTCATGGATTTATGATGGATCTGAGTAGAGTAAATGTGAGGTTATTGGGAAATGAGAAGTGTTGGGTTGGGATGAGTAGTATAGGGAAGTTATTTCTGGCGCACCCTCGTTTCTCTGAGGGCCACTACTTTGCGCTAGCAAATTTACCTATTTTTATCCGAAAATCTGAGTATTTCCACAATTCATGAGATAACTGAAAATTATAAAAACTTTTCTTGATTATAAATGCATTTATTAAAAAATTAAGACTATTAACAAATTACGACATTATAAATATGCTAAATGAATTAAAAATAAGGAATCTTAGGAGTACTCATGAGAGATACTCTTCCAAAAAAAATTAATAATATGGAATGTGGGATTATAAACCTAGATATAAGTAAAAATGATGGCACTCATTGGTTCTGTTATTATAAGAATAAAGACAAATGTTATTATTTTGATT
>VOSG01000267.1:0-11549 GCA_009761265.1 Halicephalobus sp. NKZ332
TCATTGTTACTAGTATTGGTGTTTGAGTTACTACTATTTGAGTTCGCATTACTTGAATCGTTGTTGGAGTTTGTATCATTAAAGTCACCCATATCAGGAACTATAAAAAAGATAAAATTCAACAAATAACTTACTGGAATAAATCGTACACCATCCAGAAGTTATTGATAAACGTATTCAGAATTTATAATTTTTTGGAAATATAACAGATTCTGAATGCACATTTTACAAACTTCGAAACGGTATAAAACTTATTCTAACTAAATTCTTTATGAAATATTATAAAATAATTTTCAGACTTACATTGAAAGGCCCTGAGATGTCTGATGATTTCGCCCAAGTTCTTTATCGAAATAACATCATGATGGCCATATTTTTGAAGAAATCTAGCTTCCTCTGGAGTTGTTTCTAAAATTCCAAGTTTCAAATTGAAACTAAAAATTCATAGATACTTGCCTATATTTTCGCTAAGAATAGCAGGAGCTTCTACAGTATCCTTCTTCGTCAAAAGTGAGTCCTTAGCTTTGATTTTTTTAGCATCGATCAAAATAGTTGAAAAAAAGACAAACACCAAGATTCCAAAAATCTTCATTTTCAAAATTAGTTTTTTCTCTCAGTACGGTCTTTATAAAGGAAGATCGGTCCTGTCGATGTGAAACGATTTTACGATTTGTGAATCACATTTTTTAAAAATTGAAACAATGGAGGAATTTTTGTGAGAAATCATCGTAACGACAATTACAAAGCAGATTAGTACGATTTTGGTTTTTATCTTCAACATTAATATATTGAACTTCCAAGTGGTCTTCCAATCTTCATAATAAAGAAACATCAACGAAGATTGAGATACCGTTTCCACGAATAGAAAACTGATTACATGAATAATATGCTCTTTAAATTTAATTTTGCCACTTTGAACTGCCTTAGCTGATTGATATACTATGAATCAAATAAAACACTGGGGAATCATCACAGAAGACCACCAAGTACGAGAGACAAAGAAAATAGTAGATTTTTCCGCTAAAGTGCCCACGAACGCCATGAGAGAAAATTCGAAGGCACTTTTGGGCACGGCGGGCTAAAAGTTCACCCTCATTTTCTCTTACATTTGGCAACATAGTGAGCTAGAGGAAAAAATCCTATTTTCCCTTATATCTAGCGGTACAGGGAGTTAGAGAAAAACACAACTTTTTGGAGTAGCTCTGGTGCACATAATTTTTAGTAAAACTCACCCAACTTAGTATCAATGGATACTAATATGTTGTAATCTAAATAGAAGTATCAAAAATTGAGCGGATTTCGTTATATATCATTTAAATTTTGAATTGTTGGATTTACATTAACCGGGTTTTCATAATGAGTAAAAAATCGAAAAGTAATTATGTTTTTTAATTGTCGATTTTTAAATATCAACTATTTCCGATTGTCCCAAAGAAACGCGTCCAAATTTTTATTTATAATATGAACCGTATCCTTATTCTTTATTTTTATAGAAATTTTCACCAGAAATTAAATTTTTTGTATAACTTTTAGTCCAAAATGGCGTTCGACAACAGAACAGCTGTTCTTCTCGTTAATTTCATCGTTTCTTTGCTCTCTGCCATCTTCGGTCTTTTTCTGCTCGGTTTTCTACGAAGTAAATCAGACCTCCAAAAATGGTTCGTGTTGTTTTTTTCAACTTGGGCAACAATACATCTCCCGGAATCCGCCTTGTATTTGATCGTGAGACCCGAATCAACGGTAATTGTTTTTGACGAAGAATACACAAGATTGTATGGCACATTTTCCAAAGCTTGGGCATTTTTTTCCTACTATGAAAGATCTGCTGATTGGCTCTTTGTCTTTGTCATGTCCATGGATAGAGCTTATTTCTTTTTTACCGGTCGACTTTGTTCCATGAATCTAAAATGGATGAATCTAAAATTCTCTTTCGTTACTTTTTTGGCTCTCATTCTCACCTTGGTCATAATAAAGCTACGTCTGGATGTGCTTCTTCTGGACCTCATCGGAATCTCTCTTTCTGGAATAATCTGCCTCATTTCCGGGATTTTTTGGTTCAAATCCCGTGGATCAGGATCTGAAGAAGAAAAGAGGTTACTTTTGGTCCCATTTTGGATCTGTGTAGTTCGGGCGGTGAAGTTCCTTATCCCGATCATATCCAGGGAGTTTGTTCGATTTTCCATAAAAAGTATCAATATTATATTACAGAACCTACTATTTCATGGGTCCTTATGGCGCTCCTGGAGAATACGATCTTCTCATAACTTTTAACATTATAGTCAATGCTGGTGCCGTCATCCTGTTTCTTTTAATACAGTGAGTTCTATAAATTAAAAAACATTTTCTTAATAATGGAAATTTGTAGTTCGGCCAGTCGGGATGCCATTTGTACAGTGTTCCAACCCCGAACGCAGCATCAACCTGTCGAATCAATTGGTTTGTGAACTATAAAGATAGATATGATTAACATTTTTGCAGAAATCGACACTTCTCCAAAAAGAATGGATGTCTAAGTGATATGGAGAAGTTGTTTATCTAATTTTATCCACTGAGACTGATATTACAAGTAATATTGTATAATTTTAGCTTTCCTCATTAACTGATTTTCAGAGTGAATCTAAAATCGTCAAAAATAATCTTTGTTCATTTCGAGAAAGAGCCAAGTATACAAAAATTCTCATCTGTCCTTTCACTGCTCAGTAATATATGATTTCTAAAGCGGAAAATCCTGCTAGAATTTGATCAAAATAAGAAGTATCATTAACTTATACATTGGTGAGATGATAATAGCATTTGTGATTATTCCGGGTGCAATCTCTAGACACGGTTCGACCAGATGCATATGATTCATTGATCTAAAAGATTTTCTGTTTTTAAACAAAAATTGTTGGCTTTCTTGTGATGATATTTCTAACTGCTTGTTATTTTCAACGACCTGATTGCTAGGATGTTTCGCTACCATTTGACATTTACTGAACGACATATCGGCGAAACAGGATGTTACAAAATAAGGAGCAACGGCCTGTTGAACATCTGTCAGTTGTGTTAAATCTTGGTTCTAGTGCTAATTCCTTGAATTTATATTCACCATGACAGTGAAGTTTGTGAGTGTAGGGATGGAGTGTTGTCTAATCATCCATAAAAAACTATGTCCATCGGGATTCGTCTGTATGACTGCCCCTAATTATCGAAATATTTCTTCTCTTTTGCCTGTTTGTTTCTGTACCACACCTGACCCTGCGACTCTTAAATTAGATAAGAGTTATTTTTCCACTTTCGAAACACCAACGGATGCTACATTTGTCACCGATGTTAGTATTTACGAAGTAGAAAACCGTATACAATCTGTCCTTGCTGTAATTCTTGTGCTCCTATTCCTCATACTTTTCATTCTCATTGTGCCTAAAGTGATTTCTCTCTGTCGCTTATGTCGACGAATCCTTCAGGCGATTCCACGTGTGATTTTGGACTTGAAATCTGTTCCCCGGGATTCTGGTGCAGCTCTTGAAGTCACATCGGAACCTACTTACACTGTTTCTCAAGACCGCTCATTTCTCAGACAAAACCGTCAACTAGAGACAGTAAATCATGAACGTTTATGTACTGTGGATTAAATTGGTTTTCAATAAAAGGAATATTGAATTAATTGCTAATATTTGATTAGAGATATAACAGAGATTTTAAGAAGGAAAAGATCAGGTCACTCGAACCAGCAAAAAATGTTCAACACAAACTTTTTCTTCAAGAAATCTCAGTAAATTTCTAATGAGTTTTATTTTATCTTTTTCTTGTCCGGACCAGATCTAGAGTTCGAAGGTATCTTTGTATTTACCCAATAATGGATCGAATGTCCCATCAACTTCAATCTCAATTACTATAAATACCAAGAAAACGAATTTCGGGATTGCTCTGTTCCTGCTAAGAGTCTCACGAGAACATTACAGGGACCTTTATTTGACAGAGCAACTTCCGGTGGAGGAAGTAAAAATTATCTTCTTGGCCGAAGGGACTTGTCGGATTCCATTAATCCAGGAGAAAATCCAGGAATTATTTCCTGAAGCTGAGCTCGTAATAGATGGTCAATTGGAGATCATAACTGCCTCCGGGGCTCTTATCCATGTTCTGCAAGTGATAAATAATGAATTCGAGCCTTATGTTGATTGTGGTCCATGAGAAAATAAGATTTAAATATTACTGTATTTTTATTTTTTAACGAGCTTATTTACTTCATAATTATTTTTAAAATTTCAAACACTATTATACTTCGATTTTTGAACGAAAAATTTCGTCATAATGTTTAAAGATCACTTAGTGGGTGATTTTCTAATAAAAAATTTCTGCACTGTAATTTGTAAAAATTTTGCAATTATTGTGACCTGGTTTTTTGATGGAAGAATTTGTCATAATTTTTAAACTTCAAAAATCTCTGCACTCTTATTTTTCAATAACAATTCCTAGGTTATTTTTCGAGTTTAAAGATTACCGTAGTCGATGGTTTTTCATTAGAGGTCTTTACGTAATCGTTATTAAAAAATCGTGGGTGTTCCTATTGTCTTTTTGGAACGCAAATTTTGACAGATTCTTGTTTGATTTCGAGTGGCAATTCGGGACTTTTTGGGACCAAAATTTCCTTTGACAAATTTGCAAATTTGCGTTTCTATTGAGAAATTTTCCAATTTCAATCTTCGGATGTAAGAGCCTTGTTCTTTTTTGTCTGAGTTAGGGATTTCATATTTTCTCAAAACTCGGGTTATTATGAGTGCATTCCCTGTCTGCAGTCATACTTTTATAAAAATTAAAATTTTTTTGCGGAATTTTTTGGAGATTTTTGGAATTTTTTTCGGGAGATTTTCGGGAATTTGGAATTTTCCCGGAATTTTTGATTTTGAATTTTTTTTAAATTGCATTATCGTAAAAACTGAAAGTAAGTGTTCTTAAA
The DNA here is from genome assembly GCA_009761265.1 of Halicephalobus sp. NKZ332. NCBI lineage: Eukaryota > Metazoa > Nematoda > Chromadorea > Rhabditida > Panagrolaimidae > Halicephalobus > Halicephalobus sp. NKZ332. Next base: position 4,940 of record VOSG01000267.1, read on the forward strand.
AAATTACCTCGAGATAAATTTCTGGGATTTCTCAAAGACCATCGTAATTCTTTTTTTACACATTGAAATTTCTTAAAAATAATCCCGAGAGGGATTCTTAGAATTTCGTATGACTTTCAAGCAAATGTTTTTAATGTTCATCTTAATACTATGTTCTTATGAAAATGATATATAATTATTTTTGAGAAATCCTTTCGAAACAGATTCATAGAATTTTCTGAAAACTTCAAGGACATTTTAAATCCTCATCTTAGTACTATGTTTCTATAGAAATTGAAATTCATTATTTTTAAGAAACCATCTCGAGAAAAATCCTCAAAACTTCCTGAAAATCTCAAAAATTTTAGATCCTCATTCTAATGCTATACTCTTATGAAACTTGAAGTTCGTTGTTTTCGAAAAATGGTCTCGAGACGGATCCACGAGATTCTCTAGTTCTTAAGAAGTACAGGACGTTTTAACTTCTTCACCCTCACTTTCATAATAAAATGTGAAAGCCGCGATAGATTTGTTTTTTCTGCATCAAAGTTGATTATTTCTGTTTTTGACAGCTTTGCCGAAAATATAATTGGACTTGGATGGAAATTGTCGGGGAGCGAAAAGCGAATCTCTCTATGCCGACAGTTTTTCACTTTTTCAAGTGCTGCGCGAAGAACTGTTTTGCCAACATCGGCCTTAACTGTCTTCATCAAGGGCCCTAACTGTCTTCATTGAGAGCTTTTACAAGAGCACTTGGACCGGAAGTCTGTACTTCATTTTTATCAAAATTGACGATCATAGTTCGACGTCAAGGTTCGGTATTTCGTTCCAAGATATAACTTGTTCTGAATTTCCTTCGTTCCGTGACACAATTCTTCCCTAATTTTCCGTCTTAGGACCAGATTCTTCATTTTTTATATAATTGGCTTTAAATAAAATTAAAGCGAGAATTGTGTCTCGATACAGGAAGTTCAGATTTCGACGTCAAATTGTAGTTGTTGACTTTGATGAAATTGAAACCTGTCTGACCTGGATTTATTTCATGGACTAAAGAAGATATCCGACACAGTAATCACTTTTTCTCAATGACGAAATACGTCTTTTTCCTAGCATCTTGGAGGTTCTTTCAACTATAGTGGTAGTCTCTGAAAAAGTGGGAGTTTTGGGTTTTCGAAAATTGCAAAAACATATTTGAAAATTCTTGAATAAAATTGAATTACTAAAAAATCAAAATTATATACTTTTACATTTTTCGCATTCGAATTGTCACAAAATCTTTAAAATACTCCTTCACTTTTTGTTTAATATTCTTTATAATTGAGTCGCTGCAAAAACATTATGGCAAGCTGCCCCTCGTCAATCAGACTTCCTGCCAAGTAAGCTCGACGTCAATCGGCGTCTCATTAATCTGATTTGTGTGAGCTGATTTTTCTCAAATCAATCTTGGTTCGACATTCTGACTCTCTTGATCAAACTTGCCGCATGTTGTTTTTACAACGCCACAAAGATAAAAAAGAAGAAAATAAAATTGGTCTTTTCTCGTTTCGAAAATAGAAATCTTCCCTTCGGGATCGGAGATTACTAATTTTGTATCAAGTTTTATTTAATTTTTCTTAAATCTCAAAAACAGAAATTTTCTTTTCGAGATCGTAAATTACTAATTCTCACATTAAGACTCATACAGAATTATTTCCGGACAAATTTTTTGGGAAATTTCAAAAGTGGACTTTCATCTCGAGATCCAAGCCCATTCAATTCCAGTGATGGGATTTAGTTTTTTGAATTAATTTTTTCTTGGAAAAATCTCAAAAATAGCAACATTCGTGCTGAAATCATGAATTGCTAATTTTCGTGTTAAGACTCATCCATGCAAACTTTTTCCGAACGAATTCCTTCTCGAAGAATCTCGAGAGCAGACATTCTGGTTAAAAAGAGTCAAGCCAAATAAATCGAATTGATGTTGAGCGTGGCAATTTTTGAATTTGTCTTCCTTCCTGTCTTTCCAAACTTTTTTTCTAGGAAAAACTAGGAAATCTTCTGGAGGTTCAATTCTCACCTATTGTTTGAATTTCGGCTCCGTTCCAAGTTAAATTTCTGTTCTTGCCTTGAGGCAAAAGCCCTGGAGGAAAGCAAACAAAGGCTCAAAAGTCTTGCCGGAAAATCCCCCGGAAACGTCTACCTGTGGCACAAGGACGACCTCGAATCGATTCCTTTCCGGATTTGAACCGATGCCTTTCCGGATTCGAGTCAATTGCCCTCGGAAGCCTCTTTGAAATTTGGTCTCTTTTGATTCTCGGAGTGAAAATTAGCTATTTTAGGTCCCAGAGGGAAAATTTGATCTTTTGAATTCTTGTAGGGAAAATTGAATTTTCTGATATTCTTGGAGGGAAAATTAGTGCCCTGAGGTCCCAAGGGGAAAATTGATCTTTTAGACTATTGGAGAAATGTCTCACGAGGGTCTCAAGACGAAAAATGCGTTTCCTGAGATTCTGGAAGAAGAGTAATTTTCCCAAAGTTCTTGAAGCGAAAGTTGATCTAATGAAGTTCTCCAGAAGAAAGTGAGTCTTGTGAAATCCTTGAGAAGAGATGTGTCTCTCGAAATTCTTGAGACAAAAATTAATTTCATAAGATCTTGGAGCGAAAATTGATCTCATAAGGTTCCTGGGAAGAAAAGTCTCATGAAGTCATAGGGCGAGAATTCGTCTCTTGAGTTCCTAGGAAAAAACTGATCTCATGGAATTCCCTCGAAATTTTGGAACGAAAATTTGTCTCCTAAAGTTTCTGTAGAAAAAATGAGTCAGTTTTTGAGAAGAAAATAATTTTCGTAAAGTACTCGAGGAAAATACTCATTATTAATTAATTTAGACATTATTGTTTTTTATCTCGTGATGTGATTCAGAATTTTCGATGATTTCGAGTGTGGGAAAGTTCTCCGATTTTTTCATACTCTGATTTTTGAACTGTTTTTGTTTTCAAACAAACATTAGCCATCGTAAAAAACTGTTTATTTAAGTCAAAATGATTTAAATTCACTTTTCGTCTTGGAACAAAATTGTTTAAAAATCCACTGTCTCAAGAAGGAAATGTTCAATTCCCCATATTCAGAAATATCAAAATTTTTATTGAATTGGTATCTAAATTCAAAAAATCCTCTTATCCCAAATTCCCCAAACGGGTAACTTCTTCATTTTCTCACAACTCTTATTCCGTGGTCCTATGACAAAAAACTTAAATTCTGATACTTCGAAATCATCGAAATTTTCATTGAATTAGTATCTGGATTTGAAAAATCCTCTTATCCAAAAGTCTCCGAACGGGTAAATTCTTCATTTTCTCACAATTTCTGAATGAGGATCGGATTGCCCTTCTCGTTTTTAGATTTTCTTTTTTGAAAGACTAAAGAATAAATCAAGTCGAAAATAATTTCCTAATTTGACCCAGAATCCAATTACAGTATTTTATTTCATTTAATTTTTTTATTCTTCAAAAGGACAATTTTACTCTAAAAATGAGAAATATGTTTTATTTACAAAAAGCACTTTGGATTTTTTTTCGAATTCGGCACATTAGCGACTCCGACGCTTCCCAAAAAACATTCTCCCAGAAGACAGTTGCCAGATTCCTCCCGAACGCGTCCCGAGCCAAGGACAATAACTCAACTTGACTCAAAAGTTTATTTTTATGCTTTTGAGCATGATTCCCTAATTCTCTCTCGAGGAATTTGAAATTTGTCTCGAGCCGCTTTCCCACACTTGCTTTGCCAGATTAGACAGAGATTCACCAAAGTTTTTGTCAACAAAAAACGGCTCGCGGAAGTTTTTCAAATGTTAAGAGAGTAGAATACAGAGTAATACTTACTTCCACATTTCGTGCCGAGATAGTTTCCTTGTGGTCCGTAATTTTTCATAAAATGTCTGTCAACATTATATTCTTTTGCTGGATTAGAGCAAAGATTCACTGAAGTTTTTGTCAACAAAAAATAATTTGTGAAAGTTTTTCAAATGTTAAAAAAGTAGAATACAACGTTTGACTCCCTTCCAAGCTTCGTGTTGAGACAACTTTCCCGTGCTTATAAGTTATTTAACAAATTCTCATGTTGAGTAACGAGGGTTCACCAAATTTTCTTCGACGAAAATAACTCATGAATATTTTTCTACTATTAAAAAAGCAAAATATAAAGTTGTGTCTTTGAAAATTCCTTTCAAGGATTATTTGTTCACTGTTTGTAATTTTTTGTGACACTTATTCATATTACGTACTTTGAGAAAGAAATTCCTCGAAAATCTATTTTTTAAAAGAATAAAAAGTAAATTTATAATTGTTTCTGAATTTCGTGTCAAGACCATTTGTTCTTCTTGCGTAAATTTTTATGCTATGTTTATCAATTTGACACTTGTTTTTTGTGTCCCAGACTCCAGCGGAGGCTTTTGAAATTTATATGTAGAACCTCGAGTCTACAAGTTTCTGAAAATTATGAAAATTCTTATTGGGGCATTTTTAAAAAATTCGTTTTTGATTTTCATAATTCAATTTCGAATCCCGAAAATTATGATTATGCATGTCGAAACAATTTATTAGATAATTTGTTTTTGATTTTTACAATAATTGAATTTCAAGATGAATAAATAAAATTCTGAATTTTAAAATTTATAAATATTCGTGTTGGGACGACTTCGTGAAAATATTATTTTTAATTTTTGTAGCAATAATATTTTTATTTCAGAGACTGAATCTTGTTGACGGATGCTGAAGAGCTAGCAAGAAGTTCACTTTGAGATTCTGGAAGAATGGGAAATCCAGAAGTCAAAATGATTCCTCAACTGTCTTTCGTCCTCTTTCTTTTTTTCCAGGTCAAATTAATTTTCGAAAAAATTCTAAATTAGTTTTGAAATTAATTCCAAGGAAAAAAATTTAAAATTTAATTTCGAGAAGATTGTTTAGTTTAGTTTTTTCAGTTTTCATCATGTTCTCACCAATCTAACATTCCTGTCGAAGTCCAACTGAAGTATGGTAAAATCCGAGGACAAGAATCGATTTTCCTGCACAAGAGGGTCAGATCCTACCTGGGGGTCCCCTTCGCGGAGCCGCCTGTGGGGGATTTGAGGTTCCGGCCCCCTCTCCCCAAGAGGCCCTGGAACGGTACGGTAGACGCCTCTACCTTTGCCCCCGCCTGCTTCCAAGGAAGGGACACATACAACGAAAGCTTCTGGGGTAGCGAGATGTGGAATGCGAACACTCCCGTGAAGGAGGACTGTCTGTACATGAATATCTGGGCCCCCGCCGAAGCGAATAATCTCACCGTAATGGTATGGCTCTTTGGAGGAGGATTTTACTCCGGAAGCCCTTCGTTGATTTTGTATGACGGAAAAGCACTGGCTCTCACAGCGAATGTGGTAGTGGTGAACATCAACTACAGATTAGGGCCCTTTGGGTACCTCTACTTCGACCATCCCGAGGCTCCTGGAAACATGGGCATGTTGGATCAGCAAATGGCTTTCCATTGGATTAGAGAAAACATCGCTCACTTTGGAGGCAACCCTGGAGCTATTTCGCTGTTCGGAGAATCTGCTGGAGCAAGCAGCATCGTTGCTCATCTCATTGCCCCTGGCTCTAGAGGAATCTTCCAGAACGGAATCCTCCAATCCGGAAGTTTGGACAACAAGTGGAGTCTAGACACTCCGAAGAGGGCGTTGGAGAAGAGTCAACAATTGGCAGATCTCGTGCAGTGCAACAGGACTTCGGTAGGTCGACGGATATGTTGATGGTCATCAATGAGGTTTTTAGATATCTGCGACCATTGCTTGTTTGAAGGAACGGACTGCATCTGAGTTGCTCGCTCAGATGTGGAATCTGAACCTGGGATTCTTGGAATTTCCATTCGCAATCGTGTCGAAAGACAAGAACTTCTTCCGTGAATTTGATGCCTTCATAGCACTGAGGAACAAGCAGTACAGAAGAGACGTGAATCTGATGATTGGTATCAACCACGATGAAGGTTGGTTTGTTGAATTCAATTTCGTAATTAGTCGCTATCCGTTCAAACGATATTTACAAGTCGATACTATTTGGGCAATTTATAGTCGATTTCTGTAATTTGGTGGGTTTTCAGGAAACTACTGGAATATCTACAACCTCGCAAAGTACTTTGATGTGAGTGAACAACCCCAGATAACCTTGGAGGAGTTCTACGACTGTGTGAACACCGGTTTCGCGAGGCTTCCGGAGGTCATCAGAAACGCTGCGAACTTCGTCTACTTGGGGGAGGTGTGTCAGAGACCTTCAGGGAAATCACGCATCTACGCAGACCACGTTAACCAGATGGTCGGGGACTACTTCTTCACTTGCGACTCCATCTGGCTCGCGGATCAGATGGAAGATGCCCCAGGGAGGGTCTATATATACTATTTTGATCAGCATTCTTCCGCTAATCCTTGGCCCGAGTGGACAGGAGTCATGCATGGCTACGAAATCGAGTACGTCTTCGGGGTTCCCATCTACAACACTACCGCAGGCTACACCAACAGAGAAAAGACCCTCTCTCACAAAATTATCCAGTACTGGTCGAGTTTCGCCGCTCACGGGTAAGTTCACTAGGGAGATCTGAGGTTTGAATCCTAGTATCTCGGAAGTC
>VOSG01000267.1:11644-27278 GCA_009761265.1 Halicephalobus sp. NKZ332
CCTGTTTTTCAGAATCCCCAGACTGACCAAAAGCAAGGGAGACAGCGTGGATTGGCCTCAGTACAAGAGAAACAACAAAAAGTGGATGCACCTCAAGGGAGGATCCCACATCAAGCCCATCGACGCGAAAAAGAAAAATGAGTGCTCTGTCTGGAGAGCCGCCAGAGACATTGAGTACAACGAATACTGTGAGTTTCAAAGAACTTGCTTTTGAGGAGAAATTCACCGTAACACTTTCAGTGCTGCCGACCGCCCAATCTCCCTCTTCAAGCTTCTCTGTGACCTCGTTGGTTCTCCCAGCTGCCAGTTTATTTCTCCTCCTTCGTTAAAGAACCACCGACCGAGATCACGATAGACAAGTACGCCAGTTCGTGGCGGGACCAACTTCTTATTCAGTAATTTATTCGTCTCAACCCCCAAAAGAATATGTGGATCATGATCTTGATGCGAATGATGTTTGATTTTAATTGTAGCCTTGATTGGTATTTTTCAAAGCATTTTTCGTGGTGGGACCGATACTTTCGATTTCCCTAATAACATGGTGCAAACGATGTTCCCACCACGACTAATTTTTGACTTATTTTCCGATTGTAAATTTGGTTAGCATTCTTTCAAACATTCTTCGTGGTGAGACCGATACTTCTAATTCAATAGTTCTCTTAACTTTATTCCCGATAAGATATTACATATGTTGGTCTCGCCACGAACGATGCCCTATCCCTTCTCGGACCACAAGCTTGGTTACTACCTTTCTATTTTGCTGTACCTAAAGTCTCCAAAATTCCACTAGAAGTAGTTCACAGTAGTTTTAACATATCACGGAATCAAATTCGAAGAAATCTCAAAACCAAAATTCCTCTGAAAATTTGCCAGTTTTTCCATTCTTTCCAGTTCCATTTTCTTGAAGCATCGACGTTTTTGTAAATTTCGCTCTAGGGAAACTTCTAATTATTTCAAAACACAAAATTCATTATTCCAAAAATCTTCGCTCCAGGATTTTGTTTTTTGGACTTTGTAACCCAAATGTCCTTGGAACAATTTTTATTTTTATTTTTATAGTTAATAAAACTTTATTTTCTAGACATCAGTGATACCGGGACGATGGGGGTCACTGGAGTCGGGTACTGTAGCTCCGATGCCCACGAGGAGCTCTTCTGGCAGTGAAGGGAAGGAGTTTATTTTGCAGTTGGGTTTCCTGGGAGGGGGTGGGGGTCTTTGTCTTGTGACGACCACGGAGGGTTTGGATTCGGGGTTCTGAGGTTGAACTCTACAAAATACTGGAGTAGCTGAACCAGTGGGAATGATTTTCGGTTTCTGGAGTCCGCTGGAGGTGGTGGTGTCGTCGGAAGTGTCCTGGGATGGGGAATGGACGAGGATCACCGGTCTCGCGGACTGGATCGTCAGGCCGTCAACACTGAAGGTTTTTTGGACACACGTTTCCTCCGCCTCGGTCGACGTCGAAGGTTTGGGGTCTTCTTCTGCTAAAACCGCCTGGAGGAAACAAGTCTTCACTCCACCCGGAGGAGGATCTTTGGGAAGTGGCTTGTCTGAAGGTTTTAGTTACAAAGATTGTTGTGGAGAAAACTTACTTGGAGTATCGGGAGTCGGGACCTCGTTCTCATTGTTTGAAGAGGCACTGGAAGCCCCCAAGCTGATGCTTTCCATCAGGATGGCCTTGCATTGGCATTTCGGACAAATCGGACTCTCTTTTTCGTTCAAGAACTCATGAAGACATTTTTCATGGAAGATGTGAGAACATCTGAGGGCTTGGAGGGAGTCTTCGTTGACACCGTACCTTTGACCACAGAAGTTGCAGAAAAGCTCCATTTCTTGGATCAAAGAAGTGGCTGTCTTCCTGGCTACTTCTTCGCTGTCTTCGTCGTTCAGCTGAGAATAAAGTTCCTGGAGTCGTTGATGGCACTTCATCATGGCGTGCTGGAAAAACCAAGGTTAATTTCTTTTATAAACTCCAAGTATCAAAAGTTGGATAAAATCAAGTTCTTTCTTAAAGCTCGGAGATGATGTAAAACTATTAATTTCATCGAGAATATTTTTTCTTAAAAAAGTACTTTTCTCTGGGAGGATTTAGGTTGCCAAGAGATAATTTACTGAGAGTGCACACCATCTTATCCTATCTATTCGATTAAACAGCGCTTTTTGACAGTCATTTGTGACGACCATATGCCCATGATCCCGCACTTTTTAACTACGATTCTTCTGTAGGAAAAGAAAAAAATTTCCCTGAGGGGATTTCCGATCGCTAGGGGTCAAACCACTGTGAATGCACGCCATCCCGTCCGATCTGGCCAGTTAAGCACCGTAGGGCTCGATTAGTACTTGGATCGGAGACGTCCTGGGAATCTCGAGTGCTCCTAGCTTCTTTTTTTCGAAAAGTTTATATCAAAAAAGTGAACTAACCTTGCATCCGATGACTTTTGCTATTTCTAGACACTTTTTGTTTAACTGAATAGCTTGGCATTCACATTGACCCGTATAGTGGCTTCTGCTCTCGCTCGCGGACTTGGCCATCGACCCCAGAACGATGACTTCGCCCATTCTGTCGTTTATCTGCCTCATTATCCGGAATGCTTGTTCATATCGAGCCCAAGATTTCTGAAAACTCGTTTTATAAAATCTAAGTTTAGAGATTTCGAAAATTAAAAAAATAGTTTAAAGAAATTAAGATTAGTAGTTTTAAGAAATCTTACAGTAATGGTTTCTCTGGCTTCAGATTCCCCCAATTCCCTGTAGATATCTGCGAGACTACAGAGACACCTTGAGTAAACGGCCTTGCTCCCCGATTCCTGGGACAATCTCAAAGCCTCCTCACAGGCTTCTCTAGCGTCCCCCAGGGATCCCTTGAGTCTCAGCACCACCGACAGATGGTAGAGGATGGAGCTTTTGTACTTCGCGTGGACGTCGTCTACAGTAATCAACTGCAGGATCGTCAGAGCGTTTCGGAGGAATATGAGTGCTTTCGAGAGATCTCTGAAAAATTGCATTTCAAACGATTATTTTTTTAGAAATCTTAAAAAGTGATGAATATGTCTAAAAAATAACCTGAGTAAAGTGAAAAGAGCCCCAAGACCGACACAGATCTGCAATTCAAGGAGTTTGTCTGAGGTCTCGTTCGCGACGCTCATGGCCTTCTCGAAGGACTCCAACGAAGCCTGGAACTGGGAAAATCCCATGAAGGCCAATGCTATGGCTGAAAATCATCAATTATTAACTTCGCTTTATTGTCTTCATTTTGTGAAAATTCTAGAACTAGGTATTCTTGGAATCAAAATTCCGATCCAAAGATTCTTGGCATTTCTATTTTCAGAAAGTCGTCTCGAAAAGATTTTATAAAAGCACCTATTTTATTTTTATGATAATATGATGGGTAAATCCTCACCGAGATGGGCGTATCCGGGGGTCCTGGGGTCGATGCTGGGGTGCTGGAGACTCGCTTTTCCATAACTTATAGCTTTGCTAAAATCTGCGAGTCTTTCGTAAGCCTTTGAGAGATTCAAGAACGCTTCTGCTTTCATATAGTTGTCTTGTTTAGCATTCGCCAACTCCATCTGCTTGAGAGAATAGTGGAGCATGGACTCGTAATCCGAGGAGTCACCATATGCTTGAGCTATGTACCCTAAGGTGATGAAGCGGTCTTCTGCCGAGCCCAGTCTCCTTAACGCTTGTCTCCACTTGGTGATGGCCCGATGATGATGCCGTTGATGGTAAAGCCGAACTGCAAGAGGGTTCGATGAGTAATGAAAAAGGAATAGGAATAGGAATAGGAATGGGGTGGAGTGTGAATAAGAGTAGAGACAAGAATGGGACAAGATAATCAAAATCACTCACCCCCGGATTGCATCTGGTGTTTCGCGTACCGCTGGCCCATCGGTGAGTCCCGAATTCCCATTGATGAGCTGCAAATATTCACAATTACGATCAATTATAGTAAACGATCAAAGTTAGTGAAGTGTTTTCAATTTTCGTGGTGATACTACTTTCAACCTTTATAATTATATAAAAATTCAACTTTCATATAAATTTTCATTGAAACAAATTCCTGGGATTTTCTATCGAAAACTAAAGTTTCATTTTGATACACTTGTACAAAGTCCTAAAAATATTTTCAAAATTCAAAGAACTGAGACTCTACAAAGAAAGTCTCCAGCTTTTTTATTTTTTAGATTTAAAATTGAATTTTAAAAGAAACCTGGAATGAATAAAATCTAATCGGCAGTGTCGGGAAGTGGACAATCTGGCTCATTGGTCGCTCGCAGCGCCGTCGAGCTGCGGCATTGACGGCAAAAATTTAAAAAACCTTAAAAACTGTAATAACTTTAAAACCTTCACAGCTTTAACGATTTTAAAACCCCCACAAATTCGGTAAATTTAATGGATTTAAAAATATTAAAAACCTTCGAAATTTAAAGATCTCGGAGAATTTAAAAATCACATTATTATGGAACTCGTGGAAATTTTATCACGAACTATCTCGTCACGGATTCTTCGGATTTCTTAAAGAACATCAAGGACAAGAAATTTTATATTTTTAAAGAACCGAATTAATGTTGAAGTAAATATACTTTCACAAACAAATTCTTAACACGAAATTTTAAAATTTTAATAGTTTCAATAATATTCGGAAGGATTTTTATTTTTGATAGTTTTCAAAGATTTTCTATTTTCGGCGCTTTTAAAAGTTCATATCAAATCTTAAAAGGTCCTGGTGTAGAAAAAGCAACAACAAAATCAGTAAAATTCTTTGGCAAAAAATGAAAGGCAATACTCCCGTGGGATTAAGTAAGAGTCATTAGCTAGAGATCTTGAGTAAGAAAATCCAGTCGCGGATTACACTCCCGGGCATAGGTCCTAGACGAACACCTTCGAAACAGCCATCGGCACTCGCAGAACCGCTATCAATCATTGATTTATTCGTTTTTCTCACCGCAAAAAGGAATCAGGGAAGACTTGGGACAGGAATTGGATGGAGGACTTTGAACAGAGAGATTGAATAGTTTGAGGACTTGGATGCGTCGAAGATTAAGACAGAGAGACCAGATACATTGATGGCTTAGATGATAAATGAAATGACACAAAGATCATATCATCACAAAATCTCTACGTCGAAGGCAAATCGGCACGTAAGTTGCTTTATTGTGATAACTCAAATGTTCAAAAACTGAAAAACTTCCCATCCAAACTATGTCTGGGTGAACTAAAAACTTTTCAACTATCGGAACTACAAGGAACTACATTCAGAGACATTTTACTTGCTAAAACAACAAATGATTTTGTTTAGAAAATTATTTCTTCAAAAATATAAGAAATTGCGTTTAGAAAAGTTTTAATTATCGAGGTTATGAACGACTACATTGAAGAACTTCTTTATGGAAATCATAAGTGACTACGCTGGGGGAATTTTTAATAACCAAAATCATAAGTAATTTCATCAAAAATTTAAATAAAAATGAGTGATTTTGTTTAAAATTCGCTTTGTTAAAATAGTGAGTGATGCCTCAGGGATTTTTTAAATGGTTTAAAAAACTTCTCCCGTCATTATCCGAGAGTGATATTTTTGATCTCACATTCCACTTCCTATTTTCTACCTCCCATTTCCAGTCGTCCAACACCTCAGTCATTGACACAAAGATTTTGGTGGATGGAGGTGTCAAGGATGACACCCGGGATGTGGCCGAAGATCAACAAAGATTGATAAACAAGGATGGAATAATTGATGGAAGAAAAATATACGATTTAATACAATGATATTTTAGGCAAAAAATGCTGTAAAATTATTCAAAAAAAGGAACCTTTGATGGATCTCGAACGGAAGATATTTATTCCGAAATATGACCAGGTTGGCATTTTTCATTATAAAAGTCAGTTCTAGATTATGGCAGTTAGGATATCCGAATTCCGGTCGTGACCTCACGGACAAATTTTTGACGTTCATTAAAATTGCATTTTTAAATTATCAAAAATGAGTTTGAAATTATTTCAACAGGTTTCAATAAGAAAAAATTTTTAAATATAAATTTCATTTTGTATTCTATTTTTATTTTTAAAATGGAAAATAAGAATTGAAAAACGAAACAATGCAGAAATTTCTATTTTTTAAAACCAAATAAAACTAAAATCGAGGCAATAAGAATGGCAACAAAGAATTAAAATTAAAATAAAAATCTTCGAAGAAGACTCAAGAGGGAAACTCGAGAAATTCGTTCTTTTTTGATTACACTTGAACTACGAACAACATTTCGCGCTTCAAAAAGATTTAAAATTTGGGATTTAGGATTTCAGCTTCAAAATTTAAATTTCAAAATATAAAGTCTAAAATTAAGAAATTAAACTAATGCTAATATTTAGCAATTATAAGGATCTAAAAATTAAAGACTGACATTCAAAATTTGGATTTAGGATTTGAGACATAGGGTTCAATTTTCAGTCTCCAAACTAAGATCTGAAAATCGAGCTTTAAAAATCAAGATTCAAGACAAGTTGTAACATTTAAAATTTAAAGTTTGAGAGTCGAGATTTAGGATTTAGGATTCAAACTTCGAGGCAAATTTATTTCCCCGCTGCCGAGCCAGTTCTTCCAAAATCGATGATGAAGCTTAAGAAACAGAAAAATGTTTATTGTTCCTCAAAGCCAGTTTTGTTTTCTTTTTCTTTTGTGGGAGAAATTTCTCATCGGGTTGGCAAAAATAAGAAAGGAAACCTGGTCAAAAATGACACGTGTGAATATGCTTGAGAGAAATTGGATTCTCATTGTCCATCCAACTGGAGAATCCAAGAAGAACTCAACTAAAGGATTCAGTCAATATCCAGTTGCAGATCTAGTTTGCACCTAAACGGAAGACCCAGTCGGGACTTGTACAGTACTCATTTGATATCTAAACAGAAGATGTGCACTTGGGTTGAAGACTCAGTTCACAACCAAGTATAGAACTCAGTTGACATCTAAACAGAAAATCTAGCTGCCATTTCGGTTGAAGATCTAGTCGACGTCCGAGTTAAAGATTGTATTAACATCTAAATGACATTTCCAGTCAACGTCTGAGTTAGGAATTATATTGGCGTATAGATGGCATCCAAGTTGAGGATTATGTCAACATATAGACAGCATCTAAGTTAAAGATTACATCGACGTATAAATGACATCTCTACTCGGCATCCAGCTTTTTTGAAAGAGTAATTCAGTCAAATTGGAAACAATAAAAAACGAAAAGGAAGTTAATTTTTCCATAAAAATGGAGTGTCTGAATTTCATTATAGCTAAATAACTTCTGGCATAGACTGTTTCAAAAAGTAATAAAAGAATTTAAAGTTGGGAAGTTTTATTTTAGACAGATTCAAAGGAATCGATCTTTAGGATATTTAGAAAATTTAAGCATCTGAGATTTAAAACATCTTGAAAAATCAAATACATTTTTTACTAAGTTTGGTTTTTGAAATCTCTAAGACTAGAGAATATCGAAAAACAAAAATAAAAACAAATTAACTAATGACTGTTCAAAAGACAAAGAAGAAAAGCCCTAAATTTTTCACCCAAACTGTCCAAAAAAGGATTAACGTTTCGTACATAGAACATCAAGAATCCCATTTCATTCATAGAGCAATACTATGAAAAATTTCAAAATAAAATCCTTCAAAATTTATATTTCGAGGAGAATTTTAAAATATACTTTTGAAATAGCATATTTTTAAAAAATCCGAACAACACATTTTAAAAAAATGTTTGAAATTTAAACTTTACATATTTTTTTAAAATTTATATTTTAAAGATTCTTGGGCAACATATTCTCGGAAAAGTTTGAATAAAAAATGTTCGTGAAGATTTTCAACAAATTTTTTCCTCGTTATCCGGAAAATTTGACAATATTCTCAAAGGAATTCCTCGACGAAGCCGAAAGATTTATTTCGTCGCCTCAGGCTCTGGACTCTGTGAACATCTGATGGTTACGAGATATTTTTATCTTTCAAGAAAAATTTGTTTCACAAGAGTGCATCGACAACAGGTGGTGAAAAATGCTCCAATTTTCTAAATAAATACAGAAATTTTATTTTTACCAAAACACATTAAAAATTAATTTGTTAATCTAAAATCCCTTCATACTTTAAAACCCGTTTCTTTTCATTAAATTTATCAAAATATTTTTGGAAATTATACCCTTTTATTGATTCCATCAAAACACCCCAAAAGATGATCTATTAATTTCACGCTTTGTCATAGAGTAAAAAATTCCACTGTTTTTGTTGAACTATCTAAAAAATGATCAATTGATCTTTGAGTTTTTCAATGTTTGAAAGAATCGATTTTCCAAACTGCACAGAAACGAGTGGTTTTCTGATCTTGGGATTCCCCCGCATTGTTAAAGATTTGTTTTTTGCAAAGATGCATGAAAACGTGATCAATTGATCTTGAGATCCTCGGACAAGAGGCGTAGTTGAAATATTCTAGCTTATCAAAATTGGAGTCTGGTTGATAAGCTGTTATTGATCGAATAGCAGAGACTATACTTTGATTACTGATTGTATTACTTTCATTCTTTTTTTAAGATAAAAACTCTTTTTTATGTTGTCTAAAAAACTTTTAAAAAAATTAAATTAAAAGGTACGAATTATATATGCTTATCTGCTTCAAAATATCGAATGGATGATGATTTCTGGTTTGACTATTTTAATAAATAAAAATAAATTTTGAGGAAAATCAAAAAAGAAAGAAAAGTGCTTCAAAACACCAAAGAAGGAGAAACATTTTTTGGCATTATGTTCCCGCGCCAATTGGATACCCCTTCTTTTCTTGGGCACATCTTTTTGGACAAACTCGGCAGCATTCTTTTTCAACAAGTACAACGATACTTCTCTAGCCAAAAAACACGGCAAAATGTATTGACTGATAAAATTCGATCAATTTTCTCCTCTCGCGTGGATTCATTAAATCTCGCTGGCTGTGCGTTGGTGAGAAGTGTCGGGGACACGTTTTCCGCTTGATCCTCTTCCCGTGAACTGGTGCGTCAGGGAGTCTTTGATTTTTTTCAAGACAAACTTGTTGGTGAAAAAAACTTTCTTTTTCGATTGAAGAACGCCTGTTGCTTTTCTTTTTCCTTGATTTAGTTGATTTTTTGAAAAAATACAAGTTTAATTTTGATTTCACCTGCGTGTTCGTTCTTTGTGCTGATCTTGTTTATCATTTAATGTCCGTATTGTATGACTGTATTCTAGGGTGAACTATGGAGGACGGCTATGGACATGTGCTCAAGGATCATCCTTTGTTCGGGTCTAACGACTTGGTAAGTTACTGTTTCGACTCTTCCTGGATCTATATATGAAACAAGATCCTGTATGACGTAAGCCCATATGTAGGAACGATTTATACTAGATCATTTTTTATGCGGAATTGATTTATATATGGCGTTGATTTGTACACGGAATGACTTCCTGTATGGAACAACCCTACATATAAAATACGCCCATATGTGAGAGTAGTTATATGCGAAATATTTTTTGTGAGAGATAGATTTATCCTTGATATTTCAGTTTCAAACAAGGGTCCAGAAGTCGATCTGGGACAAGGTTGTTCCTTTCTTCAAAATGGCCCAGTGCGATGAACAGGTGAAAACCACGATCCCGAGAGCCAATCCGGATGTCCTCAAAGCCGTTTTCGACAAGTATGCCTCCATCGAAAAGGAGGGGAGGAAATTCATGTCGGATTCGGATTTTATCAGAAGGTGGGTTCTTTGTTTTTCTAACATTATACATAGTTAATTTTAATATATAGTCAATATTTACATAGGAGATTACTTCTAATATGCGTTATTAGCCTTAATACACATTACTTCTGTTTTTTAGGTATCTCGGACTTTATACCGAAGAAAATTACAACAAGGAAACCGTCCGACTTCTGGCCAGTGCAGCAGACACCTCAAAAGACGGGCTGATTTCCTTCGAAGAATTCCAAGCTTTTGAAGCAAGTCTCTGTGCGCCAGATGCCCTGTATCTCACAGCTTTCGAGATTTTTGACAACAATGCCAGTGAATCTATTACTGCCGACGAATTTGAGAAAATTATCAGACACACGACCCCGTTGATCGAATTAGATTTCGATTTCAACTCTGAATTCATCAAGAAGTACTTCGGAGCGTAAGTTTGATTGGAATTTTATTTAGTTTATACAGAATTCTCCAAATTTGTTTCGAGACAGCTCCGCAAAAACTCTGAATTTTAAAATTATCTATTATAATTATTAAATCTGATAAGAAGTCTCAGGAAGAAAACGTCCCGAGACAATTTCGCGGAAATATTTGGCTTTTTATAACAGTTCTTTTTAGAAAAAAGCAAAGACAAATAGGCTACCATGCTTTTTGTCAACTTTTGCACGATTTCTACGAAGAACAAGGTCTTCAAGCTTTCAAGAAATATGACAAGGACATGGATGGATCTATTACTGTCGAGAACTTCCACAAGATAATGACGACGGTGAAAAGTCATCTTTTGACTGATTACGTGAAAAATAACTTGATAGCAGTTTCGGGAGGAACAACGTCAGCTCACAGAGTTAGATTTCCATTTTACCAAGCCTTCAACAGTATGTTAGCGAAAATAGAACTTTTCAAAAGAATTTATCTCGGATTGGCAAGAGGAAATTTGGATCTACATGTTACGAAGGAAGAATTTCTGAATGCAATCCAGTCGTATACTCAAATAACTCCATATGAAGTGGAAGTGTTCTTTCATTTAGCGGAATTGGGACATTCTGGACAGAAAACAGTGTGCATGAAGGATATCGAGTTGATTGATCCGGACATATTGAAGAGATTTAGTTTTATTACGAGATTGACGGATGTGAAAGCAGTTTCGACGAAAGAAGACAGAGGTGTAGGAACAGCACTTTTGGAATCCGTATACAGATTCACGTTGGGATCAATAGCAGGAGCTACAGGAGCAACAGCGGTTTATCCCATTGATTTGGTGAAGACGAGGATGCAAAATCAAAGAACAGGATCATTCTTGGGAGAAGTTGCTTATAAGAATTCATTCGATTGCTTCAAGAAAGTGGTTAAATTTGAAGGAGTGAAAGGACTATACAGAGGTCTGCTTCCACAAATAGTTGGTGTTGCTCCTGAGAAAGCTATTAAACTAACAATGAATGATTTTGTAAGAGATAAGTTGACATTTGATGGAAGAATTTCACTTGGTGCTGAAATAATTGCTGGAGGATGTGCTGGTGGAAGTCAAGTTATTTTTACAAATCCCCTGGAAATTGTCAAAATTAGACTTCAAGTCGCAGGAGAAATAACTCAGGGACCGAAAATTAATGTGTTTACTATTCTTAAAGATTTGGGATTCTTTGGACTTTACAAAGGAGCAAAAGCTTGTTTCCTGCGTGATATTCCGTTTTCGATGATTTATTTCCCTGGTGAGTTCTTTTAAACTTATTAATTTTTATTTTTCTATTTTCCTTAGATTATTTGTTTTGTTATTTTCTAGATTCTATTATTTTATTTGTCTAATTTATTTTTATTACTGGTAATTTTTCAGCTTATTCTCACGCTAAATTGGCGACTTGTGATGAAAGAGGAATGAACAGTCCGGGATCCCTCTTTGGTTCTGCCTTCATAGCCGGTGTTCCTGCGGCTGCTCTAGTCACTCCGGCTGATGTGATCAAGACGAGACTTCAAGTTGCAGCGAGAGCAGGTCAAACAACGTACAGTGGAGTAATTGATTGCTTCAGGAAAGTTATGAAAGAAGAAGGACCATTAGCTCTTTGGAAAGGAACTGGAGCCCGTGTTTGTAGATCTAGTCCACAATTTGCAGTTACTCTTTTGACATATGAGCTTTTGCAAAGAATTTTCTATGTCGACTTCGGAGGGTCAAGACCATCAGGTTCGGAAGCTCCTGTCTCGAGTACTCTTGCGGATCAAAGCTCTGCTCACAGTGATCACGTGGGTGGATACAAGTTGGCAGCTGCGACATTTAGTGGAATAGAACACAAGTTTGGACTGTTTTTGCCGAAATTTGAACCTGTTAGAAAATGATGGAATTTAATGACTGCCGTTGGGAAATAGGTTTGAAGAAAGAAAGTAGGATAAAATATCTGGTGATTTTTTGACAGTATGGTTATTTCTATCATTCTTTTCGAAACTTATATAGAAATAAAGTTAAATAATATGGAGTAGGCTTTCTAATCAATCTTTTATAAGTGATAAAAGGAGTTGATTTTTCGGAACTGAAATTGAAATTCTCGAAACTGACTACGACGACAAATATTTTATTTTCTCTTATCGAGTTCTTGATTCCAAATGAGGGCAAGAGAGTTGAAATGGTTGTTTGGAGTTGATTCGTGGACCAATCTTTCTCCTGTGACCGAAAGAATAACGAATTCTTTGTACTCTGAATCAATTCTGTTCTTTTGAGGAGAGAAAACACAGGAAGGAAAAAGGGAACTGAAAATTTGGAATTAAAAATTAAATAAAAACAAAAATCTTACCAATATCGTTGTTGAAGTTTTCCGATAGTAAAAATAAAAATAAACGGAAAAAGAAAATAACAAAAAGAGTAAATGGAATGCATTAGACAATCGAATAATATCGTCAAATAAGCTGTTTGAAATCCTGGTTGTACTGCTAAAACAATTCCTTTTGCGATTTGGATTCCTCCGGATCCGATCATATGGATGATGCAGAAAATTCCCAAAAATGTCATGGTTTTATTTGTCTTCAGATTTTCGAATTCCTGATATCTTTCAGAGAGTGATTTGTCCCGGAGGGAATAACGATCGAGATGAGCACGGATTCTTATCAAGACAAACAACCCCTAAAAAATTTAAAAATTACTCTCAATAAACTTAATTTTTATTTTAACTTAGAGAACGCTACTAAATTTATTTATTTATATTTTCAATATCAATAATCTAATTAAATTGGTTATTTGTTAGTTCTTATTTTATACAGATAATTAACTTACAATAAAAGCGAAAAGCAGTAATCCCAAGAGGACATAGTTGGCCGTCATCAAAGGCGCTAGTTGGAAATACAGTACCCCGAGAGTTGCAAAAACCGAGAGGATGTATGGGGCACAGATTACGGTAACTATGAATCTGAGTGAAAAATAATTTTCGTATTTTTTCGTTGTCAATAGCGAAATCGATCTTTCAATAGCTATTGTAACCTCGATGAAATGGGATCCGACATTGAAGATTCCCAGGACGAAGACGATCCAGTATCTTGTTGTTGAAGAAAACAAATCATTACAATGGAGATAATGAGCAATCAAAAGAAATCTAAAAACAATGGAAGTTAAATTTTAAAATTGAAAAGAATCTCAACACGAAAATTGATGACTAGTTTTGTGGAAAATTCAAATACCGTATTTGCTCTATTTGTGGTGTATCTCTAGTAGTGGCGCACTCCAACAGATCCATTGAAAAATTGTGGCACATGTGTCACAAATAGAGCGAATACGGTAATTGTTTTTCGGAAAAACATTTATTTCGAAATAAAATTCTGTATTACAGAAAGTCAGGGCTTTCGAACTACTTTATGAGCTTACCTGATCACTGCTCTTATGGAGATACAAACAGACATATTACAGCAAATGACCTTCAAGTTTAAGTGAATTGTCCCAATTTTTATCAAAATAAATATGAAAATAACGGAATTAACCAGCGACATGAGTTCGAAAATAAACTCCAAAGAATACAATCCAGTGAGAATTCCATCCATGCAAACGTCTTCCTCGAAAGCCGTCCAATTTGAACTTCCACTTGTAGAGGAATTTTCTAAAGAAAATGTTCTGATTTTTGTTTCTCCGGACATTAGAAATCTGAAAAAATCTCACTTAGAAAGTACGTCATTTATATGTGGATATTATGCATAATATATTACATAGGTTATATATACAGATTCTATATATAAATTGTACATAAATTATTCTTTCAATTTACTTCCTGATTGTGTCCCTGAATTTAAAAAAAGAAAGCTCAAAAAGTCAGATTTACTTGAACAAAAAGAAAGTGTTATTCCAATAATCAATGGTATTTAAAAGCCAGTTACATTCTCAGAAACCGTGGTTGCTGACAGGTAGATATTAACTTTTGTGGAGGAATTAAATGAATGTGAACATATACAAGCATATATAAATATATAAGTAATTGTATATTTGGAAATAAAAAATACATAACAAGTAAAACAAACATAAGGATACAAAAATACATAGTTGTTCAAAGATTGGAGTCGGATAATTATGGACTTATCTGATATTAGAACAATTTTTCCTCTTATGGAAACGACCGGGAAACAAGCTAAAGCACGAAAGTTCACAAGGTCGATTGGAATTCGACCATAAATCCCAAAAAACTTCTAATTCCAAGGGAAACCTAGTTCCAAAAAAATTTTAATTCAAAAATTGCAAATTTAAGAGTTCTCACGTAATTTCAAAAAACAATAGTTGAAATTAGAACTACAAATTAAATCCTCAATAAAGCTCATGCATTTTTTATAATTTCTGTTGACGCAAATTATTAAAAAATACCGTGACGTTAATTAGAGAAAGGTATTGTAGGACTAATATGGAAGATATTATCAAGTTAATATAATATGTACTTTAAAATTAATATATGGATGTTTGATACTATTTTAATAAACATTTCAGCTTTACTCACGGCAAGTATTAGTATATACACTACTATAATAACACCTTAATGTTACTTCAACACCTGACACAAGGAAAACTACTATAATATATATCTCAGCATTATTTTTGTCACGTAACATAAGTCACCATAAACATTATTACATTACTATAATGTACACTCTGGTGCCACTAAAGTGTAACATAAGTCGCAAGAAACATCACTCTACAATGTATATCTCAAGATTCTTTGGTGCCTGATATTAGTCACCACAAATTGTAAAACGTTACTATAGTATATAATTTAGCATTACGTTAGAGTATATTAGTCACAACAAAAACCACTAGTATGATGTGTATTTCGACATTACTTTCTCAAAACGGCACAACTCCTTTAGACAAGGAACAATCCGATTTTCTCAATTCACGACTTCGTTCCGTAATAGCCAGGTGGAAGTCAACACTGCCATAAATTACTCAGTTATTTTTATTCCATTTTTTAATCAAATAATAAACAAATTATTGAATTCACCGAAAACAAATTTCGAGAATTCGAAATAAAACTATTATTACTCTCACTAATTACCCTTCATATTACTCTCCATTAATGCTGGTATCTCTGTCTCGGTCCTGCAGGGATATGACAATCGGCCGGATCCGCAATGAACTTGTTGGGGACCGTTTGAGGGGGATTCATCGAGCCGTCTTCATCGACTCTCTGCTGAATTCTCTCGTTCAGTTGCAGCGTTATCTCCTTGACATGGCGTCTTTCTTGCTCGGTGTTCTTTCTTTGTTGATCCCAGGAGTCTTTCATACTTTGCGAAACTTGCATGTTGACTTGTTTCAGCATAGGTTTTCCTTTCGCTTTCGTCATCAATGCCATCTGGAAATTTCTTGGACCTTCCGAAGTTTCTCCTGCAAAGTTCACTTTTCTTTCAAACTTTTGTCTCACTGAAGGTGGTACAGTAAGATCAACAACCGGTTGTCTAGGTTGATGAGAAGCATT
>VOSG01000268.1:0-41230 GCA_009761265.1 Halicephalobus sp. NKZ332
GAGCAAGAAGTCTTTGTTCTTCTGCTTCTATATCCGCTTTTCGGTGGAGTTCCTCGAGTTGCCGTTGTCGTTCGGCCTCTTCTGGGGACTCCTGAGGGTGGATCGGCTGGACTTGAGCATTTGCAGCTGCTTGGGAACCTGGAGATCATTTTTTAAATCCCTTCGTATATCAAAAATTCCTTAATTTTATGTATAAAACTTCAGAATCCCTTACCTGCAGCTGTGGTTGTCGTGACCATTCTGAATCCACTCCTACGTCTCACGACGACTGGTTCGTCGTCTTCTTCCTCTTCCGAAGATGTTCCATCCTCTTTGAATCTCATTTTCTTTCTGAAATTATTGAAAAATTCAACTTTTCTTTTCGAAAAAAAATAAAAAACTAAAAAACTACAAAAAATAAGAAAAAAACTTTGAAATGCAGAACATCTAAAACATGTAAAACATGTAAAAAGTTGAAAGTTTAAAAATGTAAAAAATTTAAAAATATAAAAATACGTAAACAAAAGTCCAATTTCTCATTTTTCTCTAGATGAATGCCGTATTCATTACGTTTCTCGTCTGTCCGAATTCTCGAGATCCAAAAAGCTCAAAAAGCTCACCTTGATCTTCGAGAAAAAAGTTCGGCAGTTGTTGATGCCTAGATTTATCGAAAGATGGAGGCGTGGGATGTTCCGCTGTCCGAAATTAGTCCAAACTGAACACCTTTATCCACGGGCTTTTAAACTTTAAAAATATTTCATTAAGATAATAAAAAAAGGCAGTGTATCAATCGGATGTAGAAGGGGGAAATGTCTGAAAAAATGAACGCCTTTATCCACAGGATTTTAAACTTTAGAAATCCTGCTTCCATTGGGGTAATAAAAAAGATAGTCAGGTGTAGAGAAGAAAAAATATTCTATAAATTAAACATCTTTATTCACGTTATTAAGCACCATAGAAATTACAGTAATTACTGATTTTAAAGAGGAACTTAAAAAACAAAACAGATGAATAACTTTGGGTGATGTCGAAAGAAATAGAGCTATACCTACGGTACCCGAAAGAATGACCAATTAAAAGTAAATGTGGTTTCAATTTTTGTTCGTCAATGAATTTGTCACTTTGTCCATTTTCATTTCCATTTGTTTATTTTTAGTTTTATTGATCATTTATTTATATCTTATTTACCTTATTTATATTTATTTTGCTCTTTATCCCTACTTTTATTTATCTTTACTTTTCATTTTATTCTATATGAACAAGATAAGGTGATTTTTATGGACTTTTCTGATTACAATACCTTGATAAAGCAATGAAAATAAAACTGAGTTTCCCATAATTAACTAGTTGTTTTTGAAAATTTTAAAAATATTTAAGATTAACTTTTATAACTTTAGATCTTCATTAGGTTTCTAAATTCTTCTTCGAAATACTCTCTCAAATTTTGCAGAGAATACTTCTACATTTTGCAATAATATAATTCATCTCAGAATTTATTCATTCTACATTTAAGTTATCTAAGCTGTTTTTATAACATAATTAATTCCAAAGTTATTCTATTTTATTCTATTTCATTTTATTCTATATTTATATATTTAAAAAACTTTTCAGACCGTTCTTGTAGCACAATATCCGGGAAGTTTAAAATCCTCTTCATATTTTTCTAAGTTCATTCAAAATTGCTTCAGTTCGACCCTCTATCCTCGAGTACTCGAAAAATAAAAAAAAGAAAGAAAAATTTTGTTTAGGTTCCCGATTTGCAATTTTGAAGAACCTCAAAAAAAATCCGGAAGCTTCAAAAAAATCAGAAAGATTTTTGTTTATTTTTCTTCCACGAGATTTTCGTCGAGGGCTTCTCCTTCGATTGATCCCCTCGGAGAAAAAAAAATTTTTGTACTCGTTTGTATTGGTGAATTTTCTTTGTTGGAGCTTCTTCTACTTTTTATTTTTTATTCACGTGATTTTTATTTTTGTAGAAATTGATAAAAACAATTTCATTTAAATTTTAATTAAGAATTGATAAATATAATTTTTTTAAATTTTAACAAAGAAAGTAAAAATTATTTTTTATTCCTATTTGATTCAAGGTTTTAATTATTGGTTATTTTCGATTTTTGTACAATAGGTTCTATTTTATTAAAATATAATTTTTATAAAGAAGAGCAGTGAGAACGATCGCTGTACAATGTGTATATATCTTTTGTTCCGAAAAAGATCCTCTTATCGAATGTAAACTGACTGCTCATTGTTCCTATATCTCACGGTGAGACTTCTCTGTACCTTTTAGTTTTCGTGACGGAATCTGTTTATCGTCTTGAGATTGCGTGACAAAAGTTCCTTATAACCTTAGGATTGTGTGATGGGATATTTTTGTTGTTTTCAGATTACGTGGTGGGAATCAACTTTAATTTCCACAATAAGGATCATTAGTAGTTGATAAAGATTATTGTCGGATTAGTTTTCTAATATAAAATTGAAGATGTTCTTGTCTCTCGAAGCTAGTCTAGGTTCAACATTAAATAGTTATTCTAGAATATGAACCTCTATTTTAATAGATGTAAAGACAATCTTCAAATTTTGTATGAAATAATTTATATACGCAAACTACGATTCCCAAGATAACATGTTTTTATCGAAGATTTATCAAATTTTATACTGGTCGTCCGAAAGATATTAATCGAATGACTTTCTCCAGGTCCAGAACCGGGTCTGGAAGCACAAAAACGAAGTTAATTCGATAAATAAAGCGGATCAAACGTGCTTCGAGTTGATGTTCGGAAAATTTTCTTTAAAAAAGAAAACTTTTTTTGGGTTTTTCTTGTTTTCCTCGATCCTCTCCAGCATTTTTGATTTCTTGAAATTTATTGTTTTCAAATTTCTTTGGGAATTCTTGAATTCAATGGAAAGTATGAATTTTGTGATTAGAAAATTATTTTCGAGAGATTTTTATGGTAACAAGGTTCTAGAAGCTTCTGAAAGTTTTAGAAATTGATTTCGAGATAATTGTGTGATGATATTTTTAAATGATATTTTTGTGATATTTGGAGTTTTTTTCATAATGACATTTTCCGAGTTTTTTAATGGTATTTTTGTTGTTTTTTAAACTTTCGTGATGATACTTTTAATATTTTTAATGTAATAATGTCTGCTTTCAGTCACGATGAACGGATATCCGGCTCGTTCTTATGATTCTCTCCAGCTCGATACTCAGCAAAACGACGTCCTCTATCACCCTGTCCCTCAGAGATCTCCTTTAACGAAAGTAATCAATTTATTTTAATTCAGTTAATTTGATTTAATTTGGATTTCGCTATTTTTATTTTGAACAATTTTTAAAAGTTGAATTAAACATTTTTCTTTTTCAGAAAAAGTAAATAATTTTTGTTTTTCAGCAAGTGAATCAACTCGCCTACGAAATCCCCCAAAACAAATATGCCAAAAATCCTTGGAGTTACGCCCCCGAGTTTCTGAAAGTCTTTTCTGACGTCCGAGCTCCAGAAGGATCCAAGGCTGTTTTTGACTGTGTCCTCCTGGGTTCTCCGAGACCAAAGGTTTGCTGGCTTTTCAACGAGGAAAAACTGACTTTCCCTGACGTCGTCATCGAGGACACCGCTGACCTTTGCAGAATCACCATCCCCTACGTCAAGCCTCATCACTACGGGGTCTACACGGTGCTTTGCGAAAACGAGGTCGGAAGAGCCGTCACCTCCGCTGAATTGATTCCTTTCTACAATTATTAAAATTCGAATTATTGGAAAGTACAATTGCTGAGATTTCAGATGATTAAAAATATTAAAAAGTACAAATGGAGGAAATTAAAGTCATTGAAAATATTGAAATTAGTTTTCAATAATTCTTTAGGAATTCGTATCGAGAGAATCTGATCGAAAATCTGTATACCAACAAGAATAGATCAAAGTATCTAATTTCCACGACCTTTATTAATTACACAAAATCAAATACTCAGTTGCTTACTTACATTTTAAAGAAATTTCCCGAATTTTTCCCAAAAATTTCTGAATGAAAAAAATATTCTAAAATTTTCCGATTTTTCCGAAAATGTATTTCTACTTCAAGAAGCCTCGGCTGCAGTTGAAATTTTGTTGCCATTAATTTTTAGGTTGTTATTATTTTGCAAGATTGCTGGCTTGGCGGAACGACTTGTAATGTCCATCATGAACTGGATAATAGAGTCTTGGAATCTTGAAGGAATGAAGCTCATTGGGATGAAGAGTATTCTTGCGTCCCAGCCGCATACATACCGTATTCTGGGGTGCTCTGCGAAGAGGCTGTGGATGTAGGCGTCTGCGACAATGTCCAGATTCCTGTTCGCAATTAAAGAGGTTCCTGTGTTGTGACTTTGGACATCTGAAAGAAATTAAAGGATTATGAGATTGAAAAATTAATAATAAGAATTATTTCGCTAGAGTTGATAAATTAGGGAATTGTTAAGTTAATAAGTAACCGAGTTGTTAAATTAGTTATTCCACAGTTATACTAAGACCACTCACAATTGTCTTTGAAAGCGACTCCGTATTCCGATTTCGTTTCCTCATCGAGTTTCTCCCAGACGGATTCTACTCTCCTGATCATGGCTTCCGGAGACATCAGGTTCGTTCTAAAAGCCCCTGGTTCCAAACAAGATACATTGACCCCGAAAGGCTTCATCTCCAGTCTCAAGTTATCCACGTATCCCTCGAGTCCGAACTTCGCCGTGATGTAGGGGGCTGTGTAGAACCCGTGGAGTCTTCCAGAAGCAGAGATCATCGTCACGATCCTTCCTCGGGACTGCTTTATGAGAGACGTGAACTTTTTCGTCATTCTAAATACAAGTACAAAAACATTAATGCACATAAGTACAGGTGAATTAGTGATTTACCTGATGGCCCCGATGAGGTTCACGTTGATGGATTGCTCGTATTCCTCGATCCCGATCCAGTCCATTGGTCCGTACACGGCCAAAAATCCAGCATTGTTCACCAAAGCCCAGAGTTGAGAATTCTAAAATCCAATTCCAGTTAATTTTTAGAAACTAAATTCTTACTTTTTCTTTCAAAACTTTAAAAACAACATTGTAACATTCGTCGACGCTTTTCTGATTCGTGATATCCAACTTTATGGTCCTCAATTTTCCTTCTAAATGTCCACAGTCGTTATTCAAAGATTTTTCTCCATCTTCGGTGAAACATCCAGCAAACACGTTAACTCCCATCATAAGCAATTTCTCCGTCACCCTCCTCCCGAATCCAGAATCACACCCCGTGATCAGAACATATTTTCCAGAAATCCCTTCGATGAGTTTTTTTTCGATTGACCATTTGTAGACCCGGAATGCGAGATAAAAAGCGAAGAGAATTAAAACAATTTGGAACATCTTACTCAGGAAGTATTCTGAAAAACAGAGATTTTTGATGATAAAAACAAAAATCATCGGACTTGGGTAAACACGTGGTACTAGATGAATTCCTGGGTACTCAAATTTTTAATGAACTTGATATCATAATTAGAACCAAGGTCAAAATTCAAATTCAAAAAATGAAAGTAGATATTTTGAGGAAATTATCTCGACACGAATTTTCAATCAAATTATGAATGACTTCAGAATCTTCTTCTTGACCTTGAGAAATTCTGGAATTTAGTAGGGGATTTTAATTAGAAAAACAACTTTAAAAAACTTAAAAAAGTTCAGCTCAGTTGATTTTCCTGCTGAAATTTTGCAAGAAATTTGTAAATCTCCAATGTTGACGTCAGACTTTACAGATGTAGGCACAAGATTTTGTTCCTTTTAAGAGCAATTCAAAAGAAACCAGCGAGATCGGAAAATCCAAGGTCGTCTTCATCGATCGACTCGCCAAAGGAAACCGGGTCATCTTCGGATTTAAATTGTAAAAACAAAAATCACTTCGAGACTAATGAATAAAAACAAAAATAGGATTAATAAAAAGTACAAATCACAGAAAAATCGTTTCGGGACTGAGAGAAGGAAGGTAAAGAGAAACGGATTATCTCCAGACAACAATTGTAGAAAAACAAAATAAGATCGATTATTGGAAAATTAAATTACTCTCAGAATTACAAATTTTAGAGAAAAAAATTGTTTTAGAATCAAAGAGACGAGATCAACTAATTTTAAACAATTAAGTTGTTTGTAAATATGAGTGATGAGAAATCCTCCAAACCAAAGAAAGTAAGATCAGAGATCTCCCGATCACAGAAAATCAGGTCATTTTTAGGTGCAAGTTTTAGAAAAACCAACATCTCCTCGAGACCAAAGAAACAAAAGTTCAGATCAATGACTAAACAAATCCAATTTATTGGATACAGATGGTACTGTAAAGATTTTTTTCGAAACTAAAATCATATTCTTAAATATAAATCATATGAAAAAACTCCAAGACCGAAGTGAAGATCAGCTGTTTAAAGAGGATTATATCACTCCCAAAAGTGCAAACTTTATAGAAGAAAATAGTTTCAAAACAAAAGCTAGCTAAATTTAAAAGACCAAACTACTTCTAAATATGAATACAAATCCCATCGAAACCAAAGTCAAGATCAACTAATTTAAAAAAATTAAATTCTTCAATATAGATAAAAAATACAAATCTTTCTACAACCAAAAAAGCAAGATCTGTTATTTACAAAGGAACAGATAATCCTAAAAGTGCAAATTCAAAAAAGCAAAGACTTTTCGAAACCAAAGTCAACTAATTTTAAAAAGTGAAACTACTCCTAAATATAGGTAAAAAATGACCTCAAACCAAAGTTGAAATCAACTATTTAAAGAGAGTTGGATCACTGTCAAAAGTGCAAATTAAAAAAAACAAAAGGCTTTCGACATTAGTCACCTAGGTTTAGAAAGTCAAATTATCCTTAAATATGAATATAAATAAAAGTATAAATAGAAGTCCTTTCGAAATCAAAGAAGCAGTACAAACAGATGAGTAATCAGAGGAGATCACATCATTTTCGAATATACATTACGGTTTCACGGACACTTTATGTCCGAAAATATTTCCTATTTATTGGTCAATTTTGTTCTACAAAAAATTATCTTCTGAAAAAGCTTCAGTAACAAAGATAATATTCCGGAGAGCAATTGCTGTGCACTACATACATGTCCTGTGCTTGTCCACGAACTACTCCTCACCAGGTCAATGAACTTTTTGTAGTTCTAAAATTTCGTATCAGAGAGTTCAATAGAGGTTTAAACTTTCGTGGTGAGAGTTTATCTCACTGCTCATAACATGCAGAAAAATAACTATGAGACCATAAGAATCAAGGTCAAGACAGACTGTCTTCAAAGCGCAAATTGAGGAAAATAAAAACCGTCTCAAATCGAAGGGAGATGAGGAAATTGGATCATTCTTAAAAGTTCAAGTTGTATACAGAAAACATCACCTCTGAACATACAGGGCCAAGGTCAAGGAAATTAAATAATTTTAAAGATGCAAACTGTAGACAAACACAAATCCTCTTTGGATGAAAGAAGTAGAAACCAAACTAGATCATCTTCAGAAGTGTAAATTGTAAACAGTATCTATTCGAACCCAAGTGAATTAAATTAAGTAAGACTAGGCCATTTTTGAAATGTAACTTGTAGAAAAATAAATATTGTTTCGAGACGAAATAAGCAAATGCAAACAATGACCGGTCAAGTGGAGTCGCGCGTGTCTAAAAGATAATCGAGAGAACTTTTCACGTTTTTAAATCCGATCTTATTGATCTTGTTTTATCCATTTTATTTTTTATTTTTTTATTTCTTCTTTTTAAAATTTTTTATCTTTTAAAGTTTTCTATTGAGGACAAAGAAAAATGAAAATGCTCGAGTCAACAGATCATAATTGAAAAATCGAAATTTTCTTTCGAATTTAATTATTCAATTTTATTTAAAGTTTTTTGAAAGACGAGAATTATTTTTTTCAAAAGTCAAAAAATTAAAAAATTAAAAATTGAAGCTCATTTTTGACCGAATTCACGTGATTCTTTGGAAAAAGTTTGAGTAAAAGTGATCGAACACCAGCACATAACCTTGACACTTAGTATCTAGCACCTAATACCTGATACTCAACACCTAGTATCTGATATTCTTTATACTTGGTACCTGGCATTTAGTATTCGGTATTTGACACTTGACACTGAGTATTCGATATTGATACTTGGCATTTGAAGACCCGGGATCATCCTTCACGCTGGTGTAGGAGGTCCTTCAGGCACCTTTCTGTCGGTAGAGGATCATTTTCGGAAGAGCTTGAAGGCATCGAACCAGTCTGCATGAAGAACATTGAAGAGTTTTGGAGCTTCGTTGATGACGAGGACGAAAGTTGTCTGAAAATAACAAGATTAGAAATAACCTTTTCAAAAACGTTTAGATTCCTGGGGAGTCTTATTCACATAAAAATGACTTACTTGGTCATCGTCGACGATCCTATATCGGAAAAGCAGCTCCACGAATTTCCCGTTGTATCGGTGGTAGAGCTTTTCTATAGCCTCCTGGTCACCTCCGAAGAAGCCCCCTGAGATGACCGCTCGATCCTGGCGATAGAGGTCTTTCAAGGAGTACCTGCTGATGTCGTCATAATAGGGGGTGACTTTCGCCAGGGAAATTTTCCCGGGTGGAAAATGGGGTCTCCAAAAGTAGTCTCGGGGAAAGTACTCTGGCTTCCCTTGACCGTATCCGGCGTCGATCCAAGCAAAGTAATGGGTCCTGAAGGGGTTCTCCGAGGAAGCGTTGTGGACGAAGTACGGTTTCGAGTTGACAACAAGGTCGTAAGCAGCGGACTTGGCTTCCGGGTGGGTCCTCATCGCGGGGTCCCAGTCTCTCTGCCAGCCCGTTCCATGGAGTTCATGATGGATAATGGCCTTCATCACGTCCAGATGTCTGGATAAAGGAAGATCCTCCAAAGTTATCTTGTGAACTTTCGTCATCTTCTCGAGTCCTAGTCTCTTCCTTGTTTCCATCACGAACTCGAAAGAATGATCATCGACGAAAGCAATAAGAGGAACCTTCAATTTTAGAACTTCGGACATGAAAAGGTGGTATCTTTCCAGAGGCCTGCCATAGGTGTGCCAGTGACCCCGACCGATATCCAACAAGGCTGTGACCAAAGTCGTGTTTCTGAAGAAATAAAATCATAAGAATTGAGGATTATAATTACTGTAAAATTTGATTATTCCAAAAAACTTACGGAGCTTGGAATTCATACTGCTCCTTCCATCTGTGTCGATGGTCCTTGTGGATGACTTCTGGAGGCTGCAGCTTCCTCAACAAGTCCTTAGTGACATGGATAAGTGGAGGCTTCGTGACATAGTCTTCCTGATGTTTCCGAGTGGAAAAGACAGGAATTGTTGTCGGTATGTTTGACGAAGATGTCGTGAACATCCACGGCAGAAGTCTGGGTGGATGTGTTGATGCAGGTGCTGATGGAAGTCTTGGTGGAGATATCGAAGAAGGAATTTCTTTTGGAGTTGTATAAAAACTGTTTTCTTTGATGGTTATCCTCTCTGTCGAAGACGGGACTGCCAAAGGTGTCGTCAGCTCGATCGTCATCCAGTTTTCTTTTTCGTCATCAATATCGGCGTATTCGTCTGACTCTGCATCGTCATCATCACTTTCATCTTCATCAGGCATCAGAAGAGGGTTCTCTGTTGTAGTGATGAAGTCAGATGAAGATTCATTATCATCATCGATAGGAAGATTCTTTGTAATGATAGATTTTGATTTATTATCCTCATTATTACTATTTAGAGGAACGTTTTTCCTAGCAGGAATGTAGTCGGAGTTATCTTTATCTTGTTGAGAATTGTTCCCAGTCGGAATGGATTCTGACTTCTCTGCATCTTCAGTTTTCCGAAGAATACTTTTTGCATCATTGGTGGAATCTGATTCTGATTTGGATTTGTCCTCAGTACTTTGGAAAGTATTCTTCGATATAGTCACAAAATCATCAACGTGTTTTGAGACGATATTCTCCGTTGTATTGACGGGATCTTCATCAGAGGCATCATCTTCCTGAGACAATCTGTAGGTCTTTTCTATCTTTGTTTCCATCGACGTGCCCACCGATGTCAGAGAAGGAGTTTCTGTTGTTCGGGAGCCTTGAATTTTGACGATGTGAGGTTTTTTCTTGTTAAATGTCATCCACCCGTTTTCTTTTTCAAAGACAGAAGCCGTGTTGACAGCTTCCAGAGTTCCGGTTCGAAGTTTCGATTCCAATAAATCTGAAAAATTATTTTCGAATGAAATTCAATTCAACCGAATAAAACTGGCACTTGTCCTCATTTCGCCAAAAATAGATAATGTTTTTGTATTAGGACCTATTTTGGGAATTTTATATATAAAATTCTGTTTTACCTTTAATCCTTGATCTTCTGAGAGAAACATCATCATCCATCCCATCTTTTACTTTCCAATAGTAATTCAGGATAGTTAAAATAAGGATAAGATGTATAAATATTACACAACAACCGGAACCGATAGTAATCCAATTGAATCTTCTGGTACTCATCTCAATTTTCTCATTTTCAATTAACAATCGAGAAAATCTGAAATTCTGCAATTTAATTTTGGAAATAAAAAATATTCTTTATAAAATTATCTCAACACGAAGAATTTTTGGGGATTTTCAAAGTTTTTACTGCACTTTAAAAGATTCAAAAACATTTCATGGAATTTCAGCCATTCAAAATAGAAAAATACAGTTGAAAAACAAAATTCAATAATCGAGACCTCCTTTGAAAGAAAGGGAAAATTTAAAGACTGTCATCTTTCATTCAGACCATTTTAAAAGCGAGAATAAGTCTTTCAACATAAATAATTTTTTCGATAATAATATTTTCCAAAATAAACGGTTTTTAAATAATAATTTTTCGGTAATTTTTAAACAGTTTTTTTCCGATATAAATTTTCAACATGAATAATTTTTTCGATATAAATAGGCCTTTCAGTATAAATAATTTTTTCGAATACGAGTTCCGCTAAACGGTTTTGCCGATAACCGACAAAGGATAAAGCTCATTCTATTGAAATGGACAATTTCCTCAAAAAGAGGAATTCGTCGATGAAAAGCTTCCTCACTTACGGTCCTCTGGCGACATTACAGAATGTCATAGAAAATTCCGGAATTATGCAGAATCTATTAGGTCAGAAGTTTGTGAAAACAAAAGATCAAAGTCCTGAAGTTCCTGTTCTCGGTTGGAAAACTACAAAAATCTACTCTGGAATCATCTTTGGAATCTTCGGATTTTAAAAATACCTAAACAAAATTCCACAATTCCTGCTCTCGACTGGAAAATTTTAAAAATTTCTTTTAGATTCTTTCTGAAATTTTATGGAAGACATTTCTGTTTTCAAGTAATTTCATGAATTCTTACTAGAATTTCGAGGTTGTAAAAATTTCTGGAAATATTCATGAAAAGAAGGAAGCAGCAGCTGGGTCATAAGTTGAGACAATTTTCCCCCATAAAAAATTTGAAAAATTGTCCGACTCAAGACAAATGGGCCAGACTATGATGGATTTTTGCAACAAACATCACATAATCCAGAAATTCAAAAGTCAAAATTCAGAAGTATAAAATTGAAATTTCAGAATCCGGAAATTTAGAAATTGAAAAATTCAAGGTCAGACATAATTTATCCGTAGACCGAAAAATCATTAATTAGATGATGAAATTATTCATTAATCAAAAATTTAAAAACAAGTACTAAATGATCTCCGAACCGATAAATCAAAATTGAGTAATAAATTACTAAAAACTAAACACTAAATTGATCCATGGAAATACTTTGGAAAATTGAGTCCCAGATGGTTTGGAACTCAATGAAAAACGACAAATACTGAAATAAATAATGTAAATACAAGTTAATAAAGTTAAAATCAAGTATCGAATTCGTATATAAACAAAACAAACTCATGGAAGTACCTCGTAAATTGACTGCCAGTCGGCTTGGAACTCAATAAAAATCGACAATTGCGGTTGATGGAGACGAAAATCGGAGTTGACAGATGCCCAAGGTGAAAGGTGAAAATATTTATGACTTTCCAAGAAAAATTGTTTTGTTATTTATAAAATTAAAGTTTTAAATCAATTCACATTTTTTAATAAAACCTAAACTTTGCACTTTCCACACAACATAGAACAAGGACGTCACAGGGATTCCGAGTAGTTTAAAGTCGATTTTTTGAGTGATAAATTTACGAAAGTTGTTTGCAGTGAATGAAAAAACGTTAAAAGCACAATAAATAACAGCTTTTCAGTAGGATTTATATTTATTTAAAGAAATTCAAATGCTTTGTCTAAGTATTGCATGTAAGGTGGAGGTTTTATTTTACCAAGACTATGGGATAAAATAAAAATTCTAAGACATGAAAACCTTGAATCTTGGAAATTTTAAAAATTCACGTCGAGACAATTTCGGGGAAATATTTTTTATCTTTATGGCAATGACTTTGAATTTTAATAAGTTCTCACATAAAAAAGAAAATAAAATTAACCATCATACCTTTTGAGAAAAATAAAATTAGAATTAACCTTTAGAAAATAAAATTAATGATCAACTTCTAGAGATCAATGGACAGATCCAAAGTGAATGACCGCTCGAGATGAGCTGACTGCAAACAAGAAAATGCGGTAATTAGCACCAATTTTGGAGAGCAAAACAAATTCTTTGCGCGGATGGGACTCTAGAGAACCTCAGAATTTTGGAATTTCGGAATCTCGAGATGACATGACAAGAGCTTCGATTGGGTAATTGACCGGACAACGAAAGGCCAGTCCCCGGGGTTTTCGAAACGGAAAAAATGGCCAAACTTATAAAGGGGTCAAGTGGCCAGAACTTGGGAATGGAAAAAATGACCAAATATTTTCAATAAAAAAACAGTCGAAACTTCGAGTAAAAAGTGATCGGAAATTTCGAGTACAAGAATAACCAGGTTCTGAATTAAAAAATAACTGAAAATTTTTGATGAAAAAGTTGCTAAGGATTTAATTGTACAAATAATTAAGGGGTTTGAATTTAAAGCGATCAAAAATATGAATGGACAAGATGGTCACTAACGTTGCCAGAGGGCATAAAGATACGGACTTGAGTGACAAACAAGCAGATCGAGTTTCCCACGGCAGGTGTCGCCAGAGATTTGGAAAGGAATATATTTGATGGACGTGAAAAATCAGATTTTTTGGATAAACAGTAATTGATATCCTTTGAAGATGGAAGACTGGTTTAAAAAACATAAAATTTTTTTCAAGAACATTCGAAAAGAAAATCTGGAAAAAATTTATTTTATATTGCTTGAGGGAATGGAAATGATAGAAATGAAAAGCTCGCAATAAAATTTTTTATGAAATTGTCTCAGCATGGATTTCAAGTTTCTAGTCAGGACCGAGGGCTTTTAATTTAGTATTTTAGTTTCGCTACGGGGTTCCAAAAATAGGAAATTCTGCAAACTTCCGAGACTTTACAAAAAAGTGAAAAATACCTTCGTTCTTCTGAGAAAAACTAAGTCTTAACTAATGCAGACAATTTTCTAATTAAATTAAACTTAATTTGAAAAAATAAAAGAAACTAAATCAGAACGATATGAACTCGTTCTCCCCACGGATTTGAATTATCCGCTTGGATAATTTGAGCTGAATAATATGGATAGGATATTACGGATTGTGGTGGTATGGATGGGATAATATGGACTGGATAATAAATTGGATAACATGAATTGGATAATATGAATCAGACAACTCATATTGAACGTTCTAAACTGAGTAACTTGAATTAGATAACTCGGAAGGAAATTGAGCAATCTCCTTTCAAACCATCAAAATAAACAAAATATGAAAATAAATAATAAAGTTCATAAAAGGAACTAGGAGTTCGTCGGGAAAGTCGTTAAAATAATTTACGATGAACGGATTTGAGAAAGTCAATTAACATTTCGGAAGATAATGCAATTTTTGTGATTGAAAATGGTTTCATCAAGAAAAATCAAAAATTAAATTCTGAAAATAAGAAAAATTTTAATTTAAAAATCCGAGAACTTTAGAACATTCAAAAAGTAAAAAAACTGAAAAAAGAAAAGTTTTTTAAAAGATGGGAAAATCTTAAAAAATTAAAAATAAATAGAAAAGGAAAGAAGCAAAGTATTTAAAAAAGGGAAAAAGATCAATGCTTGGTAGAAGAAATTTGAAACTCGAAATCGAGGAATCGAAAAATCAGACTTGAATCAACTTTCGAATCAAAAGAATTCAGAAACTTTAAAAGAAATAAATAAAGATTAAATTCGATCTGGACACAAAAATAGATCTTGAGGTTGGTCAGTGAAGATTTTCGGTTTGTGTACCCCGGGGAGTCCGGAAGTTGTCATATTTGATTTTTTCCAAAATATATTGAATCTTTGATCTGGGCTCATATCGAGGAGCATCTGTCTTTTATATTTCCCATAAAATGTTAAAACAACTTAGAATCAATATAAAAACTTGGAGTTTATTTTCTTCAACAAGTAATCCAGAACTCATTTCGAAGAAGCTCTTTATTATGAAACTTATATTTTCGAAGTACTTTCATCTCTGTGTACAATGTTCTTGAGGATAATCGTTCATCAGCGAACCAATTAGTGTTGTGGTGACTGTGTGGATGAAGATCAGGTGTTCTTTATTGAACAAACAGTCGATAAAAAACAACGAAACTGCTCGAAGTGACTCATTTTCCGACTAGCTGACAGGTTCAGTTTCCGACTCCCCTGCAGAAAGGAAACATGGAAGTTTCTTTTCTCTAGTATGAAACTTGCAGATTTTTTTACCTCAGTACTTTCTTGTCATATTCTATGCACTTCATGAACGATTAAGACAAAAAGAAAAACCCAGATCCTGACTCTCACGGTTGGTCAAGTACCTCTAAGAATCAGATAACTAGAGGATTATTAGGATTCTGTATGGATCAATAGGAGGAGAAAAAGGGGAGGGAGAATCCGGATTCCATTGCACAACTGTTGATCGAGCGTTCCAAAGCTTGATCGCTGCTGTTTCTGGTTCCATGTAAGCTCATCCAGTGGATTGGAAATCGTTCTCTGTAAATACACACGTATATATGAATTCTACCGAATAAAGTTATTAATCATTTTGCAGTCAGTGGTGAAATCGGTTGGAAAAATATTGTAGTTGAAACGTAATCTCACAAGCAGCGAAATAGGTCAGGTAGTGAGAAAGTGACCCAAAAGTATTGAATTCCTCGGTGAATTTGACAGGAATTTAGCAGTTCGATAAGTTGTTAACTTTCAATGTCGTAAGGAATCTGGAAATCTACAGGAACCAACATAATTTCTAAATTAGCTTTGTACAAGGTTCGTATGACGAAATATTTCACTGCAGCCAAGCTCGGTGTCATATGGGCAAAAATATAAATTGAATTTTGGATCAACTTGGTTCAGAATTTAAAAGGCAAAATGAGTGATTGCTACTTCGAAAAACGATTCAATAAAGTGGAATTCAAAGTTCAAAATCGTTGGATCCGGTAATTCGATATTTTTAGAGGTTTTGAATTCTTATGATGAAATTTAAAATTGTATTCAATTTCTCCGAACATAAAATTCCCACAAGTTTTATTATCTTAACATAAAAAAATTAACTCTTAAAATTTGTTTTTCATCATTTCTAAGATTGACATTTAGCTATATTTTCTAAATTACTTTCCAATCATTTTTAAAAATTACTTTTCAATGATTTCTTCCGACTTTAAAGACAGTGCAAACTACAAAATTTTTTCTCGAAAATGCTCTTGATTCCCTCCTGTCCAATTTCTTCTTAATCGGATTTTTTTCCGTCCAAATTAACAAATATCTTTTTTTGAGTTGGATTTTTTCTAAAATCGGATTTCCGCAATCTGTTCCAAGTCGATATCCGGGGATCTGGTCGATCCAAAAAATACCCTAGTGTTTGTCTGGAAGCCCGTGGATCAACAAGAGCTGTAAACAGGAGGAAAAGCTTAAGAGACTCGCGCAATCCGTCGATGAAAAAATTGAAGCACAAGAGTCCTCGAGATCTTGTGCTGAAACTTGGAAGTCTTGTGCGTAGGCTGTTGAGCGAGAGCTTTGGAGAGTTTTTATTCCAGTAATACGTTGAAATTGATTTTCCCTTGTTTTGCGGTAATTAGTCTCGTACTTTTGGTTTTTTTAAAGTAAAACATTTTAAATTTCTAATTTCGAAATTTTAGAAAATCACGTTGAGAATATTTTGTAAATACTTCTGCCTGTGATTTTTAAAAACGATTTTTCGGTAATTAATCTAGCAGATTAGAAACTTTTTTAACATACAAAATTTAAAATATCGAAATTCAATCTTCCCAGATAATTCCATAAATACTTTTATTTTTAATTTCTTAAATTACTTTTAGGTAATTATAATATTTCGTAATTTAACATAAACCTCAAATGTGAAGTTTAAAATTTCTAACCACGAGTGTTTTAAAAAACTTTGTTGTAACAAAACATCGTAAATATGTTTATTTTTAATTTTTCAACTTTTTTAATATGGCTTTGTTCGTCAAACCTTTACACCTGTATTTATTCCGAACAACTGCCTCAGGGCAAGGCGATCTGGCCGAATGGACAAACGAGGATCTTAAATCCAATCCGAAGATATTCCCTTGGACCGAGTTCGGCGAGTATCGATCCGGGAATTGAGGAATGAGATTTTGGACCTTTGCTGACCCTCTCCACATTTTTCGAAAATAAAATAAAAAGAAATTTGGCGAAACTTAATCATCTAAAGATATAGTAATTTGTCATTTTGATTTTTGAGATCTATTTAATATCTTAGAAAGTTCAGCTTCGGTTGGAGGATTTCAAGAAGTAGTTTCGAAACAATTTTTGGAGTTGTTTTCACAAAAGTACGATTTTAAAACTTTTCGGAACCGTTTGGATATTGGATTTCACTAATTTCTGTTTTGTAAGAGATCTGGAAAACTCGAGATGATTTCGTAAAAATTATTACTTTCGATTTCTATGAAAGTGTAATTTTCAGACACCACAAGAGGTTTCTACAGTAACTATTCTCGCAGTACTTGCGAATGACGAAAAAAGAAACCGTAGCCCTCGGATAGTTGCCAATTTTGCCGCATTCAGTTTAATTTTCAAGGATGCCGTTCCAGCGCCCCTTAGGGGAGAGAGCTGAGAACCAGATTCCGCCGAATTTCATCAGGGTAAGTTTCTTATATCAAAATCTTGGGATATTAAAAATCCATTTCGAAGATATTTAAAAATATATAGTTTCCATATAAAAGATGTGGTTTTAAACACCCTTTTTCTCAAAGCGAAACTGCTTTTTAGCCGTTGCAAGACAAACGAGCGATAGTCGGCCAGACGGTGGTCCTCGAGTGCCAAATCGACGGTCATCCAGATCCAGTCATCAAGTGGCTCAAGGATGGTCACAACGTCACGAGCTGTCCCGATTATGAAATAATCCAAGAAGGGAAGAAGCACTCTCTTGTTATCAGAAATGCTTCCGGAGCAGATTGTGGAAGATTCACGATCCAGGCCATGAATGCCGCAGGGATAAAGCAGTCGACTTGCATGCTCATTGTAGCCCCTGCCCCCACCCCCGTCCCTGGGTACATGAGCATTGCGTAAGTTCTTTGACTTTCGAAAATCATATTTATTGAGATCACATTTCCAGGAATTCCCCCGCTCCTCCCCAGACCCCTGTAGGACCCTCAGCTCCGTTCTTCCTCAAGGAACTTCGTCATCAACCGATGAAGCCCGGAGAGAAGGCCGTGTTCGAGGCCCGAGTGGTCGGGGTTCCTGTTCCTACAGTGGAATGGTTGAAGGACGGAAAACCTTTGAGCAACTACCGTATCACCACGGAACACGATACTCAAACAGGGATTTGTACCTTGATTATTCCTCAACTTTTCAATGAAGATTTGGGAGAGTACTCCATTAAGGCTTCCAACAACATGGGATCGACGACTTCATCAGCAAAAGTTTTGGGAAAGGATGATTTCGAAAAATGGTTTTCTGAAGAAGCGAAGAATTTTACAAGAGAAAGGAAACAAAAAATGATTCAACAACAAGGCCAAAGATTTACTCCTTTACAAAATCAAAGAACTTTCGCTCAAAGACAAATGGAAAAACAGTATTTAAGTTCAAATTTCGGCTCTGACAGTGAAGCCGGATTTGGAATATTTTCCGAATCTGAGACCGAACCTGAGCTCGCAGGCTTGGGGTTGAACATGAGGGGAGCACCCCCCATATTCCGATCAGAACTGAAAGGTCTGAAGTTGACAGAAGGCACCGACGCCATTCTTCAGTGCAACATTATCGGGAATCCGAAACCTAGGGTGAGTACTGTGGATTTAAAGGACTTTGCTTCAGCATTGGAATTGTTTATTAAGAATCTTCGTGTTGAGACCATAATTAGCACAAATTGCGATTTCAGATATCTTGGTTCAAAGACGGCCGTCCTTTGGCGTTCGGATCCCAGAGGATGCAGGTTAACTACAAAGGCTCTCTTGCGATTCTGAAAATCTCCAGTGTGACTTCAGAAGATTCCGGAGAATATACTGTGATTGCAGACAACAACTACGGAAAGGTTTGTTTTTTGAAGCTTATAGAAAAAACACCTCTTCAAGTATTTTGAAAAAAGTGACTTTTAAAATTGACTTAAAAACAGTTTTTGAAGTTTACTCAAAAAATAACTTTTGAAATGGAACGCCCCCGAATCTGCTCGACCAGTCAATCTTTTTCCCACCTTGCAATTAGGATTTTCTCGATCTCTGGCTCTAGAAAGTCTGCCAGACATTATTTGTTTTCTATTGAAAGCCCGTTTTTCCACCTGGAAGAACAGAGGTTTGAACATGTTTATGATGGTCCTCTTTATGAAGGGAAATAGCCCAAGATCAAGTGAACGAAAACAAGATAATGACTGGTGTTTATAAATTGGGTATTTAGAAACTGTGAAACTTTTTCGAGACAAAATTTAAATATTTTGATGAGGGCTCTCTCGATGAAGAGCATTACTCATGGATCGAGTAAAGAGAATAAGACGGATAACGATTGACGTCGTTTGAAATTAAAGATGTCTGGACGAGACTTTTTTCACTCAATGAAACAAAAACATGTTAATGATGCTACTCTTGACAAAAAATGAGGTTGATAGTGACTGATATTTTTGAGGTTAACTTTTTCGAAACTAGAGAATTGCTACCTAAAGAAAAAATGTTTATGATTGTTTTCTCGGCTAGACGGGATGACCAAGGATCAAATAAAATAAAACAGATATTGGCTAATATCCCTCTGAGTTGAAAATTTCAAAACCGGTGACGAGGAAGTCGGTGCTGTTTTTTCCTCAATGAAAAGTTTTTGTTACAAAGTCAATGCAGTAAATAACTTTTTTCTTTATTGACTAATATGAGCTATCAATCACTAGTCTCCTTCACCAAATATATTTCTTATATAGAAAAATATGCTTAATGCTTAATATGAACAATTAACCATCATATTAGTCACTATCCAACTGTTACTTTCCAACTCTATGAAACATATTTCGACAGTGATTAACATGGTCAACTAGTTGTTATGCTTAATCACTGTCCAAGTATCACGTTTCAACCAGAAAGACAAGTCTGGACAGTGACTAATATGAACGATCAATAATTCAACTTAGTCACTATCCAATTTTCGTCTTCAACTAAGTCAGGCTTGGATACCGACTAATATGAACAATCAAATTCGTCCACCAGTCACTAATATTGTTTTTCATCCAGGTTCCAAACATTTAATTTCTTCTAACTTAATTTTTTTATCTTTTCTTTAAAGCTCCCTTGTTTTAAAAATTACATTTTTACTCCAGTAAATTTATAGCTTCCAAAAAAATTCTTCCTGTTTGATACACATCCGATTTTTGTCTTTTTTTTTGTTGCCGAAAAACTGGAGTCCGCCCCCTGTTTTCCGGGTTCTTTATCCTCTTTATCCGATGCCAACTGTTGATTTTGCAAAGATTTCGGGATTGTCCGTCTTCAGGTAAATATATAGAACTTTAGAAAATTGACGGATTGCCTG
Source organism: Halicephalobus sp. NKZ332 (assembly GCA_009761265.1). Classification (NCBI taxonomy): domain Eukaryota; kingdom Metazoa; phylum Nematoda; class Chromadorea; order Rhabditida; family Panagrolaimidae; genus Halicephalobus; species Halicephalobus sp. NKZ332. The sequence goes on from VOSG01000268.1 coordinate 20,022, forward strand.
AGGGAATAACTGAAAAAGAAAAAATCAAGGATAAGAAAGTGTTGTCCGTCGGTCTTTAAACCATTCTGGCCTCTAAACAAAAAGATATAACGTGGGCCAGCCTCGGGCAATGCCGATTTTCCTCAATGAAAAATAATCGGAAAATTTTCTTCAATGAGAAATAATCGAAAGAGATTTGTCTTTGTAATAGAAGTTTAAAGAGCTACTAATCGAGCTAATAATCGAAGATTAAATTAAGTGTCATTCGCCGTAAACTTGGCACCTTTCCGGTTGATGGTTTCTTAAAATGTCTTCTTTAAGATGTTTCAAACTCTGGTCCCGAGACGAATGATGTTTAGAAGATTAATGACTGAGTTCATAGTAGAAATGAATTGAACATCATTCATGTTGGGATCAACGTCTTTGCATTTTTGAAAACTTCAAATACTAATCCTGAGACGAATAGTACTTAATCCAATTGTGGACAGTCAGCTTGGCTCATGATTCTGTATAATCGAGGAATCACAGTGATCTCCAGAAGATAAATTTGTTATATTTTAAATAAATATTTCATATTTTATTCTTCTAAAATAATTCTCCAAAATTCATCTCTTTTATGTCACTGTTTCTAGTTTTCGTCCTGAGGTCCATATTTTTTGACCAAAGAATCCCGGTTTTTTCATTCTAGTACGATACTCAACAATTTTTTATAAGTCACCAAGCCAATAAATCTTGAGAGTCCGATTACTTTTTATGTTTTTATATCCGGATCAATTTCTGCAAGGTTGTGTTTTGTTTGTAAATCCTTGAGAAATCCTCCTCCTTGATTTTTAAAAAATCGATCGCCAATTGTCCAAAGTCGAAACTAAAAGATCCAATTGCAGGCTCAAAACTCCGCGAAAGTCGAAGTTTTTCAACTTTATTCAAAAGAGGAGCCTCAGAGAATCCAGCCGGTACAGGCTGGGAGCCACTACCAAGAACCCCACCAGAAACCCCACCAGGAACCTCCTCGGGAAATCTATCAGAAACCCCGTCAGGAACCTCCTCGGGAAACTTATCAGAAGCCCCGTCAGGAACCTCCTCGGGAAACCTATCAGAAGCCCCGTCAGGAACCCTATCAAGCATCTTCTCGGGAATCCCATCAGGGGCCCTATCAGACACCATCTCGGGAACCCCAGCAAGGACCCTACCAGAAACCCTCTTCCTCTGTGCAGAAGGTTCCGCAAATACAGTATTCTCAGCCGGTGAAGCAGCAGCCCGCGCAAGAGTACTACTACGAACCCACTACCCAAGGGTCCCCCTACGTCCACCCCCATTACAGCAAGCCAAGCCAGCAGGAGCAGCCTAGTTGGAGACAGAGTCAGAAGCAGCAAGAGAATATCGACTTTGACTTTGGTCCTCCAGCGAAACCACATCCCTATCAAAAACTTCCAGAACAGACACAGTATCTCCTTGAACAAATGCCGATTCAACTAAAGAAATCTGCTAACGGGACATTACCCCAACAACAACCTCTACAAGAACCTAATAGGGTTTCAACGACTCAAGCAGCAGGGTCCGTGAAACCTCCTTCGTTCTCACAGTATCCTCAGCCACAAATAGCGACTTTGGGAAGTACTGTGACTTTCACGGCGAAAGTAACTGGACAACCTACTCCCCAAATCACCTGGGTTCAAGCTAACGGGCAGCAGATTCAAAGTGACAACAAGAAGTACGAAATTTCCGCTTCTGGCGACACCTACACGTTCAAGATCAAGGATATTCAGCAGCAGGATATCCAGAACTATGCTTGTATCGCCAAGAACACCGGTGGAGCGGTCCAGTCTGGATTCAACATCGCTCTCCAAGGTTTGTCAATTGGTGTGCTTGGATAGTGATTGAGTGTGATGATTAAACGCTCATATTAGTCACTCTCTGTTTGTGTTTATATCATTCCTTAACTTTCCTTTTCAGAAACCAAGAAAGCAGAAGCTCCTCAATTTGTCGGGAAATTCCAGTCAGTCTCCATCTATGAAGGAGATTCTCTCAAGCTATATTGTAAAGCCGTGAACGACGTGGGCAAAATGATCTGGTCCAGAGACGGTACACAACTGACTGAAGGCGAGAGCATCAAAATTGAGTCCAAAGGTCCGGGAGAATCGGTTCTGCACCTGTCCAACGCCCAGATGGCAGATGGAGGGTGGTATCAATGTGATGCTTCGAATGCCGTAGGAACGACATCTTTGAAAGGAAGGGTTGTCGTGCAGTCGAGAGCAAAGTTCGGAAGTCCGATGAGAGAAAGAATCACGTTGAGGAAGGTCGATAGAAGAGAGGCTTCGAAACGATCTACGGAGCCCCCTCCACCCCCCTCCAAAGAACCTCCGAATTTCCTTACCCAACTGCAATCCTTGAACCTTACCGAAGGTCAGCACGCCTTGTTGGACGTGCAGTATACCCCGACAGATGACAGCAATCTGAAGATCGCTTGGCTCTTGAATGGAAAAGCTTTGTTGGCGAGTTCGAGAGTCACGCAGCAGAACGACTTCGGTCACGCCGTCTTGGAAATCAACCCCGTCACCGTCTTCGACCACGGAGAGTATACTATAGTCGCCGTAAACCAACTCGGAGAAGCTCGTCAAACTTGTTTCCTCGAGGTTTCTGGATACCGCAGTCCAAGTGCGAATGCGTTTTTGGCTTCTCAACAAGATGGATCGAGGATGACTCAATCTGTTATTCAAGAACAGGAATTGCAGAAAGCCAACAACCTTTTCGGATCTGTTTATGGAGGATCCAAAAGCCCCTCCATCGACAGACCTAACTTCCACTCTGAATTGAGATCCCAGGAGATTTTCGAAGGACAGCCACTTCATCTCGAAACAAAGCTGACTCCGTTCAACGATCCTAATCTCGGTCTCGATTTCCTTCTTAACGGAAATCCCATCGATCCCAGCGACCGTGTCCAGATCCAAGTCCAACACGGCTTCGTCGTGATCTTCATTCCAGAAGTTCAAGTGTCTGATGCTGGAGTTTACCAAATCATCGCCTCCAACGAGAGAGGATCCGCAGAAACCACTGCTACAGTAGTCGTCCATCCAAGAACAGACCTTCTTCAAGAAAATCAGAGATATGATGTCGAGGACGTAAGAGACATACAGTATTCCGTGAACAGAGGCCAGAAATCGGCTCCACAATTCCTCAGCCAAATTCAGAATTATCATTGTCCTGATGAACTCGGAAGATCCTACTTCGAAGCCAGAATCGCTCCCGTGAACGACTCAACTCTCAGGGTTGTCTGGTTGAAGGACGGACTTCCGTTGCAGAATGCTAACAGGATTCAGACCTTCCACAACTTCGGTTTCGCTAGTCTGACCCTCCACCCCACGTACCCCGAGGACGCCGGACAGTATACCTGCCAGCTGACTAATGATCTCGGTCAGGCAACTTCCACCGCGACCCTGAGTACAGTAGCCCAGGACGTTCTTCAACTGGACCCTCTTCATGAAAATAGTCTCCAAACTATCACATATCTCGAGGGTCAGGAGGTCCACATAGGTCCTATTCTCCAGGAAAGACCTGAAGAATTCAACTCGATGGAATCCCCCAGGGTCGTCCGTCCTCTAGAAGCAAGGATAGAAGTTGATGAAAATGAACCTGTCCATTTTGAAGCCAGAATCCAACCTGCTAATGACGTCAGGATGTCGGTGGAATGGCTACACAACGGATTTCCCCTTCAAGCAGCTCACAGATTTAGACCGATGTTCGACTTCGGATACGTCGCTTTGGATCTCCTTTATGCTTATCCCGAGGATTCCGGAGTCTACACGATGATCTGTAAAAATGAGCTGGGACAGGTTGAGAGTAATATTGAACTTGTGGTGAACAAACAGGGTACCCTCTACCTTGACCCGCAACATCCTGAGGGTGAGTATTTTGGAAAGAACAGTTGAAGTTAAAGATTTAATATTCGTGTTGAGACAACTTCGCAGATCTTTATTTATTGTGTTTAATGCATTGGTTTTCAGGCCTCGAGCGAATCCAGGAATTAGAACAGCCTAAAAATTTCGGACTAGCCGAAGTGGCGGATAGAGAATGCGAAAATCCGCCTCACTTTTTGGGAAATCTTTCTGATGTAGAGTTGAACGAAAACGATGATCTTCATTTTGAACTTAAGGTAAGTTTATTTCCTGAGTTAATTATTCATCGAATAGTCTTCGGAAAGTTCAATTCGATCTGAACAGATATAAATATCTATGTCCCTAGCCTGGAATGAATTATTTAATCTATTTTGATATCTCAGATACGTCACCAGTCATCTTGTAAAGTGTTTTCTATATTCGAAGATCAAAATTTAACACGATATTAATTTTGGAAATTTCAGCTAACTCCCGTCCATGACCCGACTATGGTCGTAGAATGGTTCCTCAATGACCAGCCAGTGATCACAGGATCTCGCGTAAGATCCACCTACGACTTCGGATTTATTTCGATGGACATCAAGGGGGTGATTCCGGAGGACTCTGGAGTCTACACCGTCCGAGCCCGGAACGCCCTTGGAGAGGATGTCCGTCAGTGTCAGGTCACCGTCCATGGAAAAGATTCTATTCTTTCCGGGACGCAACACGAAGACAGTATCGCAAAAATACAGTATCTAGAAACTCTGAGTAAATACGGACGGGAGGAAGTCGAAGAAGCTGGACCGGAGGTAGATTAATTTTATTATTCTTAATCAACACTTGATTCATAAAAATATTGTTGATTTCTGGAGTTTTCCAGCGTTTCTTAGTTTCTAAAATTCACGTTGAAACTATTTCAAAACAATATCCTTTTTAATTTCTATAGCATTATGATTTTTTTCAGAGCGGTCCTCAATTCGTCCAACAACTAGTTGCGGAGCATGAAGTGGAAGAAGGAATGCCTCTCCATCTCGAGTGCAAAGTTGAACCTATCAATGACAACAATCTCAAAGTAGAGTGGTTCAAAGACGGACACCCTTTGCCTCATGGTAAGCACCTTGAAAATTACTAACATGCGTTAATATATATCTGCACGTACTTATATATGGATATATTTATATGCACTAATTTATTTTTAGACATATTCTTATTTATATTTATGTATACTGATTGATATTCAGATGTGTTGATGTGTATTTATATAGGTGTTTTATACGGGGATTTTGTTTTCAGCTCATCGTTTCCGCACTTTCCATGATTTCGGATTCGTTTCGCTGGATATCCTGCATTTCTACGCCGGGGATTCCGGAACATACACCTGTGTTGCCCGGAACGACTTGGGAGAAGTCCAAACGTCGACAATAATTCATTGCGAACGTGAGTTTATAGATATATATGAAATCTTTCAGGCTTTGGTCGACTACTTTTTGCGAATTATGTTTTGCGCACTTCACTGCTTGCAAAATTATCCTTGTGCACTTGTAAAGATTTATCCCGTTATGCTCCCTTATTTTTATTTTTTTTGCGAAGTAATTCTAACCCTAAACAAACTCCACTGCACCCCAAACCCTTACCCCGGGAGCATGAACACCTTCACGGAGAGAACTCCATCCAAATGTTATTGGATAAACTATATTTTTCGATTTTATTGGTGGCAAGGGAAGAAAACCTGGAGGTTCGGGGTTGTGTACCATGGGGATTAGTGAGTTGCGCAAATTTAGCGCAAACAAAAAAATTCATATTCTACAAAAGAGAAATATACAAAAATTAAAAGTTGAAAATCGTCCTAGGGTCGGAATAGGGTGCCGAGGGGGTACCTCTACAGTGCAGTCCATGTGTAGTCGGTGTATTTAGGGAAATTTTCTTAGAATTTGTTGAAAAAAGACGGATTTTCTTATTGTTGCGAAAAGCTTTCGAACAAACACGGATTCTTCAATTCTTCAATTTTTTTCAAGGAGATTTTCCTCGTTGTCTTAAGTCAGTCGGAGCAGAAGCAACTTGTCCTGTCCTTGTCGAAAATGTCGAAAGTCCCTAAAGTCAGAAATGTCCCTATTACTGTCCAGGAACCGAGGTACTCTGTGTCCGAGAAGCCCTTCGAATCCGGGAATTTCCCTCAAGAGAAGTTGTTCGACTCCAGTGATTTGCCTTCGAGAAGCTTCGATTCCAGAAATGTGCCCCTAGGGATACCTTTGAATTCCAGAGGTTTCCCCTCAGAGAAGATATTTGAATCCAGAAACGAACCCTTGGGAAGAGACCTTGATTCCAGAGATTTCCCTTCGAGGAACTTCGGTGCTCAAGAAGTACCCCAAAAGAAATTCGATTCTAGAAATATGTCATCAGGAAATGTGTTCGGTTCTAGGGATGTCCCTCTGGAGAAGTCATTCGGTGTCAGAAACTTCCCCTCAGGGACCCCCCTCGGCTCCAGGGATGTTTCCCTGGGGAACCCCGGCAACCCTATTCCTTCACCCCCGAAAAGGACTTCAGCTTCTTTAGATAATCCTAAATTATTTAAAAAAAGAAAAGTACCTTCGCAAAAACTAAAAAACGAAATCCCACGAAGTTCCTCGTTGAGCGAAAAGGTGACTCGACTGAAGCCAGGAGAAAGTTGGTTCTCGACCCCTCCGCCGGAACTCAGGGTCATCGGACTTCTGAAACCGAGGGAAAAATTGCTTCCGAAGTCCAAAGAAAAGTCACTTCCAAATCAAAAAGGAAATTCGTTTTCGAATTCAAAAGAAAAATCATTTTTATATAAAGAGGATGATTTGTTTTTGAATTCGAAACAAAAATTACTCCAAAATAAAAAAGATTTATTTTCGGAGAAAAAAGAAAAATTACTTGTGAATCCGAAAGAAAACTTATTTCCAGCGAAGGGTGGAATTCTGGGCGACACCCAACATCCGGAATCCGTCGCCAGAATCGAGGAACTCGAAGCACCGAAACAACTTCCAGAAGAAGCTCCAGAAACTGCTAAACAAGTGACTACAGCATTCTTTGGTTTTAATTTCCGAATTCGATTTTTAGGCTCCTTTCTTTGTCAAACCACTCTCTGGATCCCTGACGGCTTCTGAATCCGACAATATTTTCTTGGAAGCAGAAGTTGGTCCAGGAGACGATAACACTCTTACAGTAAGTTCTAGGAAGTTAACTAACTTTTTTCGGTGAACATGGTCACATCGATTGATGGATTTAGTTGTGTTGAAATACTAATCCATAGTGCTCACTATATTGATTGATGTAGTTTAGTCATATTGATCGGTAAAATAATTACATTAATGAGTTAATTCATATGAAACGGTAAACTGGTCAATTTTAGTATGAATGGCTAATTAATGATCAGCCCCTGATGAATGCCCACAGATTTGTGACTTCCCACGACTTCAGCCACATCGCCTTGAATATTCTCTACATCTACCCCGAAGACTCTGGAACATACACCTTGGTCATCAGGAATTCTGAAGGCGAAGCTCGTTCATCAATCGATATCCAATGCGGAGGAAAGGACTCTATGCTGACAGACACTTTCCATCCTTCTTCTATTCAGAGAATCACGGAACTCGAAGCTCCTATCCCGGTTCCAGAGGAACAGGACGAAGCTCCGAAAGAAGCTCCTGTAATTACGCTACCTCTGCCCCCGGGAATAGAGGGTGTGAATGAAACTGGTTCTTTGCATCTGGAGGCACAGTACACCCCCACAAATGACAACACGTTGAAAGTCTACTGGCTGTACAACGGAAGTCCTTTGAAGAATTCGAATCGATATAAACTTCTGAATGATTTTGGATACGTAAGTCTGGATATCAACTTTGTGATTCCAAATGATGCTGGAGAATACACGCTTGTTGTTGAAAACGAAGCAGGTCAAGCGACTTCGACGACGTTCTTCAATGTCGAGGGAACCGGGGTTATTTTCGACGACACCAATCATCCTGAATCTCTTAGAAGAATCGAAGAACTTGAAGCTATCAAGCCTGCACAACCTACGGAACCCGATCTTCCTCCAGAAGCTCCGATTTTCACGGTTGAACTGCAAGGTCCCCAAGAAACCCTCATCGAAGGTCAACCTGCTCATTTCGACTGTACTGTACAACCTATAAATGACCCGAATCTGAAGATTGAGTGGTTCCACAACGGAAACCCTCTGCAACATTCCTCCAGAATCAGACCTATCCACGACTTCGGCTACGTTGCTCTGGAACTTCTCCACACTCTGGCCGAGGATTCTGGAATCTACACTTGCAGAGCGACTAACGAAGTCGGAAGTGCAGAAACTCATTTCGAGATCAACGTAGAAGCCAAGAAGAATCTTTATTTGGACACCCAACACGAGGAGTCCTGGAGCAGGATCCAAGAAATGGAGAACAGGGTCCCTATCAAGGAGCCCTCTCCGGACATGAATTTCCCTCCTCCAGAATTCACTCAGAATCTTTCAGATTTCGAGAATTTGATCGAAGGAGATTCTTTAAGACTAGAATGCAGACTTCAACCCGTGAACGACCCAACTTTGAAGGTCTTCTGGACAAGGAACGGGGAACCCATCCCTCAGAGTTCCAGATTCCTTCCGGGAAGAAACATGGACTATGTTAGTTTGGACATTTACACAGTATACGGGGAGGATTCTGGAGTCTACGAGTGCAGAGCTGTCAGTGCCTTTGGAGAAGCCGTGACTTCGGCGAACATAAAGTGTCAAGCCACGGACTCTCTCCTCCTCGACACCCAGCATCAGGAATCTTGGAATCAGATCCAGGAATTCGAGAACAGAGTGCCGATGGAGTTCGAGGCTCCGGAACCTGAGAAAGTTCCCCCGAGATTTGTTGTGAACCTTCCTTCCTCGCTTCCGGAATTCAACGAAGGTCAACCGATTCATTTCGAAGGACAGATCGAACCCACCAATGACAACCAGCTTACTGTGCAATGGTACCGTAATGGGGAGCCACTGGCGAATGGACACAGATTCAAGTTGACTCACGACTTTGGGTACGTCGCTCTGGACATCCTCTATGCCTTTGCTCAGGATTCTGGAGACTATACTTGTGTCATCAGAAACGAACTCGGGGAAGCTACAAGTCAAGCTTCGATTCAAGTTGCTCCCAATGACTCTATTTTCACCGACAGTCAACATCCCCAATCTTGGGAGAGAATTCAGGAAATCGAAGCTCCGAAAGAAAAACCGGAAGAATTCGAACCAGAAGCCGCCGGAGCTCCTCAATTTCTGGAAAACATGGAATCTTTGGACAGGGTCGAAGGTCAACCTGCTTACTTCAGGACCAGAGTGATCCCGAACGACGATTCCAAGCTCCAGATTCAGTGGCTCAAGGATGGCCAACCACTCCAGGATTCGAACAGATTCGTCTTGACCACCGATTTCGGGTGTATCGGCCTGGACATCCTTCATACAGTTCCCAACGACGCCGGAACGTACACTGTAGTTGCGAGAAACGAAGCAGGAGAGGCTTCAACAGATGCTAATCTTACTGTGGAATCCTTGGACACCATCCAAACTCAGACACAGCACGAGGCTAGTTGGCAGAAGATCCAGGAAATCGAGGCACCGAGAGAGAAACCAGAAGAAGCTCCTGATGCAGAGCAAGGTCCCCCGAGGTTCGTCACACAACTTGAGAGCGTAACAGATCTGGTCGAAGGCCAACCTGCTCACTTCGAAGCCCAAGTGGAGCCTATTTCGGACCCGAACATGAGGATCCAATGGTACCACAACGGACGACCCTTGGGAATGTCCAGTCGTTATGTGATGAAGAACGATTTTGGACTTGTTTCTCTCCACATCAAGTACGTTCTCCCTCAAGACATCGGAGACTACCGTTGTGTGGTTTCCAACGACTACGGAGAAGACTCCACAGAGGCCCATTTGGATTGCCAAAAGCGCCCGGGAATTATCACAGATACTCAGCATGAGGAGTCTTGGAGGAGAATTCAGGAGATCGAAGCTCCTAGAGAGCCTCTACCGGAACCCGAAGGTCCTACCTACGAGAAACCTCAGTTCACCCAAGCCCTACAGAGCTTCGCGGACGTTCCCGAAGGACAGGTGGTGGTGTTCGAAGGCAGATTGATCCCCGTCAATGATCCTAATCTCCAGATCCAATGGTTCCTCAACGACACTCCTTTGGGTCAATCGAACCGCTTCACGATGACGAATGACTTCGGAAATGTCGCATTGAGGATCAATGGAGTTACTTTACAGGACCAGGGTACTTATTCTTGCAAGGCGGTCAACAATGAAGGAGCTGCGATTTCGAACGCTAGTTTGTCCGTCATTGGAGAAGACAACCTTTATCTCCAGAGCCACCATCCACAAAGTCTCCAAAGGATCCAGGAACTCGAGGGCTACGACAAGTCCCAGGTTCTGGACTATCCAGAAGAGGAGTTCGACAAACCCGTCTGGATCCAGACCTTCGAGAACGTCGAGGTCGAGGATGAAGGTTCTGTGGTTGTCTTGACAGGTCAAGTGGAACCTGCGAATGATCCTTCCCTCAGGATCGAGTGGCTTTTGAACGGAAATCCTCTGCTAAATTCGAACAGATTCCATCAAGAAAATAACTTTGGACAAGTCACTTTGACTGTCGTCCATGTTCTTCCTCATGACAGCGGGGTCTATTCCTGCAGAGCTTATAACGAAAAAGGAGAAGCTACGACTTCCGCGACTGTCAAGGTGGCTGGATACGAAGCTATCCTGAGAGACACTCAGCATCCTACTAGTTGGGACAAAATCCAGGAACTCGAAAGACCGAAAATCGTCGAGGAAGTCGAAATTATTGACGAAAAGGAGAAACCGAGATTCTTGACTCAATTGGAGTCCGTTGAAGCTCCAGAAGGTACTCCCATTCATCTGGAAGCTACCTTCCAACCCGCGAGAGATAACGACTTAAAGGTCAGTGAACTTTTGATTTCCTTTAAACCCCACATGTTGGACTTTCGACTTTTTTAAATTTTGTGCATCAAATTCATCTTTCAATACATGAATATTGTATTTCAACACGATTCCGTTCCTCAATAATTTATGGGAAAGTGATTTCGAAAAAAAGAACTCTACAAACTGAGATCGGAAAGCTTCAAAATCGGCTTCGATCGATATGTTCTTTCTATTCTCGCTCTATATATCCATTTCCACCTTTTTCGCAACGACATCGACTCATAAAAACAAGCAATTACTTTACTAGCTGTCGATCAAAAAAGATCCAAAAATCGTCATCACAAAGATCCAAGCCCGCACCCACTCTGCGGATCGAGAGCTTTCAAGTCATCCGAATAATCACTATTTCTTTTCTTCTTGCAAGAAAAAAGTTCTCAGCTTAAAGGAGATCTCCAACTTGCGCAAACAAAAAATAAAGATTTCGAAAAAGTCAAAACTATTGAGCACTTGAAATTTTTAAATTTGCAGGTCGAGTGGGAGTGCAACGGTCATCCTCTTGGGGCTTCTCAGTTGATCCGGACAAGATCGGAACTCGGCTGGGCTTGCTTGGATATTTCTGCTGTTAACCCTGATCACGAAGGAGTTTATACTCTGAAAATTTCGAATTCAGAAGGAGAAGCCGCAACTTCAGGTTCTGTCAAGGTGGCGGGCATTGGCGATATTCTCGGGGACACCCAGCATGAGGAGTCCTGGAGGAGGATTCAGGAGATCGAAGCTCCCAAAGAACGTACTCCAGGTTTGTTTTCCACTTTACACAGATTTTACCCCGAAATTTTCCTTCGAAAGCTGATCTTTGTTCATTTATGGATTGTGTAAAAAGCTTTCCCTAAACTTTCTCGTATATAGATCATGAAACTTTTACAGAAGCTGCTCCACCGGAATACGACGCTCCAGCTATTGTTTCTGATATTTCTGACATTGAATGTGAAGAAGGAGACCCATCGAAGTTCGAAGCCACCTTTACTCCGACAAATGACCCTACTCTGCAAATTCAGTGGATAAGGAATGGCGAACCCTTGGCTCACGGCAACAAGTACTCTATGTCTCAGGACTTCGGATTCGCCAACCTCGGTATCGGGTACACTTTCCCCGAGGACCAAGGTGTTTACCAACTCCGGGTCTGGAACTCCAAGGGAGAAGCTGTTTCTTCTGCGACTTTGAAATGTGCCGGAAAAGACGCTATTTTGGGAGATACTCAACACGAGGAATCTTGGAAGAGAATCCAGGAACTCGAAACCCCCAGAGAACAACCCCAGGAAGTAGAACCCGAACCCAAACCAGCTCCTAAATTCACTTCCCCTATCACAGCCCCAGGGGAACTCCACGAAGGACAACCTGCACATTTCGAGACTACCGTGGAACCCGTAGATGACCCTGATCTTAATATTCAGTGGTACCTTAACGGAGCTCCTGTGGCGGCTTCTAACAGAGCCAAGATCATCAACGATTTCGGGTGGATCATCTTGAATCTCAACAGCGTCAGCGAGAGAGATTCCGGAACCTGGGAGTGTGTCGCGACGAACGCCGCCGGAGAGGACAGAGTTCAGTGTGAGTTGACTGTTCAAGGAAAAGATGTTATTCTTGGTGACGTTCAACATGAGGAATCTTGGAGAAGAATCCAGGAAATGGAAGCTCCTAGAATTCGACCTGATGCTCCTGAAGGTCCCACTTTCGAAGCTCCTCAGATTACGGTACAGCTAGTTGCCCCAACAAACCTGGAAGAGGGCGATTCTGCTCATCTCGAAGCTCAGTTTACTCCTGTGGGAGATCCCAGATTGAGAGTAGAGTGGTACAAAGACGGTCACCCCATCCATCACGCGAACAGGTACAAGATGGTTTCCGACTTCGGATTCGCGATTTTGGATATCCTTTATCTTCTTGCCCATGATGTCGGAGAGTACACTGTGAGAGTCGTCAATGATGTTGGAGAAGCTTCTAGTTCTGTGAATATCGCAGTCTCCGGAAAAAGCGGATTGCTCCTTGATCCGGTGAGTGAAAACAAAGCTCGAGCTGTGGAAATTTTGGAAGAATCTCTGAACAGAAGGCCAGAAGAAGTCGAATCGGATAGAGAAGACAGACTTCCGGTCTGGGTGGAACCTCTTTCTGCTCCCATCCAATGTGAATCCGGGGACAGAGTTCATTACTCCGCGAGATACGAGCCTGTTGACGACAACACCCTCCAGATTCAGTGGTTCCACAACGGCAGACCCCTTTTCCAAAGATCGAGAGTCAAGACTTTGAATGACTTTGGATACGTCGTCCTCGAGATCAGTCCTGTTTATCCCGAAGATTCTGGAGAGTACGTCTGCAAGGCCGTCAACAAAGTTGGAGAGGCCGTGACGTCTACAAGTCTCCAGGTCGAAGGAAAGGAGGGTATTATTAGGGAGTCCCAATTGCCTTCCTCCATGGCCGGAGCTCAAGCGAAGATCGACGAAATCGAAAACAGGAGACCTTTGGAAGTGGAAAGACCCGAGGTGGAACATGGAGCTCCGAGATTCTTGACTCAATTTTCTTCGGTGCCAGAATTGAAGGAAAGCAGTCTGATTCATCTGGATGCCCAGGTTGAACCCGTGGCTGATCCCAGACTCAGAGTCGAATGGTTCCACAACGGCCAGCCTGTGGGTCACTCGAACAGAATGAAGACGATCCACGACTTCGGATTCGTGGTCCTTGAAATCTCCCCAGCAGAACCCCAGGATTCCGGAACATGGACTTGCAAAGCCACCAACGATTTCGGATCTGATGAAATCTCCACGGAAATCTCTGTCACTGGGGATTCCGGAGTTTCTTACGAATGGGTGTCTCCTGGAGAACGTAGAGAGAGGATCAACCAGCTAGAGGACTGGATAAACAGACCCAAGGATGATTTGGTGGAATCCGAGATGGAATTCGATGGTCCTCGTTTCACGGAAGAACTCCAAGACCTTGGAGAACTCAATGAAACAGACGCTGCGAGCTTCATGTGTGTCTTGGAACCCATAGGGGACCCCTCGCTGAAGGTCGAATGGCAGCACAACGGACATTCCATCCCTTACTCTAACAGAATCCAAATGAGCAATGATTTCGGAGTCATCACTTTGAACATCAAACATCTCATTGCTCAAGATTCTGGAGAATACACCTGTGTCGCTGTCAACGATAAAGGAGAAACAAGGACTTCTGGATTCATAAACGTCCAAAGTTTGATCGAGACAGAAGAACCCACGATTGTACAACCTCTTGTCGAGAACATCGATGCTCAAGAGGGAGAATCCGTACATCTGGAAGCCAGAGTAGCTCCTATCAACGATCCGAAGTTGACTATTGAATGGTTGAGGAATGGATTCCCTCTTCCTGATGCCAACAGATTTAAACAAAACTTTGAATTTGGATTTGTTACTTTGGATATTCTCTATGCCTATCCTGAAGACAACGGGGAGTACGAACTTGTGGCCAGAAACGACAAAGGGGAAGCAAAAACAGTTTCTCACGTGGTTGTTCTTGGAGGCCAAGTCCTGGAGTTCAAACCCCAGGCCCCTGGAAGCAACGTGGAGAATCTGGAGCACCATCTGAGACAATTCACTCAGGCAGAGATCAAGTTGACCCAGGAAGACGCCTACGACCCCAACGTCCAGAGACCCCCAGAATTCAAGGCTCCTCTGACGAACGTCGGAGTTGACGAGGGACAGTTCTGTCGCTTCGAAACTCAATTGGCGCCCATCAATGACCCCTATCTCAAAGTCGAATGGTACAGAGACCAGAAACCAGTACTCATCGGAAACAGATTCAGAAACACCCTCGAAAGCGGATATGCCGCCTTGGATCTACTGTATGCCCTTCCTGACGACACCGGAGAATACACTTGCGTCGCGACGAATAAATATGGCCAGACCATGATTTCCGCGAAACTCGCTTGTCAAGGTCTCAAGCACGTGATCACCGACAGCCAGATACCTCAAGGTGTACTGGTTAGTGATATCAAGAAAAGTGAAAATCCTTATTGGCAAGAGACCCAAGAAAAACCAGGTCCTAAACAGAAACAAGCCCCGCAGTTTACTATTCGTCCCAGGAATGTCCAAGCCACAGAAGGAAGTCCGGCAAGATTCGAGTGCAGTGTCGTGGGACACCCCAAGCCCAGAGTTGTCTGGTACATCAATGGAAACCCAGCGATCCATGGACATCGATACAAACTTGCTTTTGACGGACTCCATTACTTTACCATTTCACAGTCGAAAATATCCGACGCTGGAGAGGTCGTTGCCATCGCCAAGAACTCCGAAGGGGAAGTCCTGGCTTCCGCTAATCTGGACGTTTTCCAGAGAGATGACTTCAGAAATCAGAAACTCAAGGCGGCGAAGCTGAAAGGCATGGAGGACTTCAAAGAAAGAGAACTCCAATGGAGGACGGAACTCATGGGTACCCTGGGTCCGGCTCTCGAGAAAGCTCCTAGGGCTATTTTGCCGAAACTCCTCCAAGTTGAAAACACCAAGGTTCCTTTCGAGCCCATGGAGTCCGAGGAACTCGTCCAGAAATTCACTCGATCGAGAGATGAAGAATTTTATGATAAATTGAGCTACGTAGAAAGAGAACAGAAGAAATTCGACGGGCTCCAAATTGAACCTGTTGCTTTGAAACCAGGAAGAATTGAGAAATATGAACCACCAAGAGAAGAAATGGAGAAAATCAATCTTCGCGGAGTCAAACCTCCAGAAGAGGTCAAAGATCCGAAGAGATTCAAGTCTCCTCCTCCAGAGTGGGCCGCGGGACAAGTTAAACTCGGACAACCTGTGGGAAAAGTCACCCAATTCGATGCTCCGGAACCCGAGGTCAACGTCCCAGCGAGGGACCAAGTGAAGTTCAGAACGGCGAAACCGAAACCCGCTGCCGAACTTCCGGATCAAAGCAGGTTCAAAATTTCAGAAGAAAAGGCGAAAATCAAACAAGTCCAACAAGGCCCCGAAATCCAGAAAGAAGTCGTTGTTCCAGCAAAGGATCAGGTTCAGATCAAGAAAACATTCGAGCCCAAGGAGGTCAAGCAGTTCGACAAAGTCAAGGTTGAAGCCGAACCTCTCAAATCGACTCCGGAAGTCGTTAAAAAAGAGCTCGAGAAGACCACTATCAGCAACAAAGTAGGTTTTATTATATTTTTTGTTGAAATTTTGTTTTTCTGGAATCTTCGAAAACCAAATAGAAGATTCCGGAGAACTCTAAAATTCGTCTCAAGAGTATTTCGTAATGATTTTTGTACTAGTTACCGTACATGTTTTAAATCAGTTACTGTATACAATTTTGTATTAATACCATTTTCCCGTCCATGTCTGTCAATCGTTCTAGAACATCCTTCGTTATCAAGCCTATCGAGAACATTCCGAACTTTCTCCTCAACTTTACTCTGACGAATTCCTCAGCGTCGATGTGGAATCTGGAATCCAAAGGATAGAATACGAATTTTCTCCTCGTCAGAGAGAAAAAACAATTGGATTTTCCATCAGAAGAAAATCGGTATACTCAACATTTTTCTTGTGGCTGAATTCCGACTTTTTTAAACCCATTTCGCTTGTGTCGCTTAACACTCGTTTGTATCTTTGTTCAGCTTTCGCTTATTCGTCGCTTAACAGTTGCCTGCCTTCATTCAATTTTCGCTTATCTTCGCCTAATATTCGCTTATTTGTCGCTTATCTTTTCATCACTTTTTTGCTTTAGAATGCTTGTTGTTTATTTATATAGGATAATAATCATTTTATTTCAGCCCCAACCGACAAAATTGGGAGCCTCTCAGAAGACTCCCCCTCAGATGCAAACTCAATTGATTCCAGTCCAGGGAGAAATCGGAAAATCCGCTCGCTTCGTCTGTGGCTTTAGTGGAGATCCACCAATCAACGTCAAATGGTTCCACAACGGAAAGGAACTAAGATCTGCATTTGACACCTTGGTATGTAATTAATCAATATTTATTCAATATATTTTGTATGTATCAAAAATGTTTTATGTACCTCATACATTAATTGCGATATACTAAATGTGATTGTTTTAGATCCGAACAACGGCAAGTGAATCCACTTTGGACCTGACGAAGTTGAAGAAATCTCACGAGGGAGACTACACCTGCAGACTCGAGAACGTCGCTGGACAAGTCGAATCCTCGGCAAACCTCGTCGTTAACCAACCCACTTTGAGAGGAATTGCTCCGGATTTCAGAGGAAAGCTGACGGATCAAAGAGTTCAACAAAATCAAAACGCTAAATTTACTTGTTCTGTCATAGGAGACCCGAAACCGACTATTACTTGGTTCAAAGACGGAAAACAACTTCCGAACGACGATAGATACAAGATGGATGAAAATGAGTCGGAAGCAAATTTGGAAATCGTCGGTATAACGCCTCCAGATGCGGGTGTTTATGAATGTGTTATCAAAAATCCGGCTGGAGAAGCGAGATGTAAAGCAAAATTGAACATTATCCTTGCGAAAACGGGCAAAGGAGCGGAAGCGGGTCCCAAATTGGAAGCTCCCAGATTCCTTACCCAGATCCAGCCCATCGTCGTCACGGAAGGTCAGTCTGCGGAATTCAGAGCGAAGTTCAGCGGAAATCCAGAACCTACAATAAGATGGTGCAGAAATAACGAGCCCATCAAGCTTGGAAGAAATTATGAAACAGGACATTCGGGAGGCGAGGCTTGGTTGAAAATCACTAGTTGCAACCAGGATGACGTCGCTGAATACAAAATCGATGCTAGCAATCCCGCCGGAAAAGCTGCTTCCGTTGCTAATCTTGTTCTGAAACGTGAGTTCTTTAAATCAAAATTATGTTTTCGGAAATGTAAAGCTACTGGAAATTTATGAACAAATTCTAGAAATTCCTACAATTTCTGTTGGAAAGACAATTATTTTTGTGATAATGTTTATTGATATGTCAATTTTTAGCCCCAGCAGGAAAACTTGCGGGATCTGTCAAGCCAGGAGTCAAGTCCACAACAACCACAACGACTCCAGCAAATGGATCGTCGAAAACAGGAGCACAAGCTTCTAAAGCTCCTCAATTCCTTCAGAAATTGACTTCCATCAACGCCAGACAAGGCGAGAATGTGAAATTTGTCGCTGACATCGACGGAGATCCACAGCCGACGGCTTCCTGGCAGTTTAATGGAAGACAGCTCTTTGGTGGAAGAGATCACAAGGTTCGTACCGAGTCTTCACATTTGAAATTTCATATATTAATTTCGTTCATTTGATTCATGTACGAACTTTGTTTTTCAGATTTCTCTCACCGGAAACAAAGCGGTTTTGGAAGTCGTCCGTGTTTCTCCCGCAAACGCGGGAACCTACCAGATCGTCTTGAAGAATCCCTCTGGTTCTGCGACTTCAGAAGCCAAGCTGACTCTCCAAAGTAGGTAGAATCAACATGGTGGCGGATCGACGAACATTATGACCAAATAACGGATTGATGTTATTCTTTCTACTTCTATCCTGTCACCCTTTTCTCGTTTGTAGTGCCTTTCTTCTTAACGTGTCAGCTAACGTAATTATCCCCGAAAGCGATTTTTATCAAATTTAGCTGATTCTGCTTCTGGCACTCGACTACACCCGTTCTATCGCCGCTAAAGCTCTATTGTACGGCTTCAATGTGCATTTTGTCGATGTTAAATTTTATTGTACGGCTTCAATATGAATTCTGCCAATTTTAAACTTTATTTTATGGGATTTAAGATGATTATATTAATGCTAATATGAACTATATTATCGCCAATGCTTATGCTGCCATTTTCAAAGACTATTGTATCGTCGTCAATATGGATACTATCACTGTCAAATTTCTACTACCGTCTTCAACGTTGATTTCGTCATCATCGCTGGAGATGATCGTCATTTTTGATTCTGATTATCATCTTTAACGCTGACTAAGTTTTCGTTAATACTTATCAATGTCGCCGTTAATGATGATTTCGTCATCGTTAATACTTATTTTACAATCGTCATGCTTATCCTAATTCTAGCTGCTTATCCGGGCTTTATTTATTGAAGCTGGATCCAGAGTCTCTTGCTGCGGATATTCTGGATCGGAATTCCCCCATCTCCAAAACGACAAAAATTCTCAATGCTGCAGAGAACTATTGTCATTTTTGGGGTTGATGGAAGTCTTGGTGAAATTGCTGCTTTCGTCAAGGCTTCTTCATCAGCTTACTGCCCGTCTCTATTCGTGCCATTTAGACTGCGAAAATACGTGATAATCTTTGCTTTCTATTGTTGCAGTAGTCTGAGATATATTTTGTGGTATCTTTATTCAGTTCGATTAATAATCCTTGGTAGAAATAGAATAAAATGAAACACAAAATACTTGTGGGAAATACAAAAATAATTAAAAATAAAATTATGAATCTAATTTACTTAATTTGCAATAATAAATTTGAACGAAAATTTATCTTAAAAATCTAGATTCCCATTATTAGAAGTTCATCAGATGATGTATTACTTGAAGCAGAAATAAATTAGTAAAAAAATAATTGTAACACCTATAATTACGAACACACCAAAAATGATATGAAAGGTGTAGGACTCTAATTTTTTCAAAATAGATAAACGATACTTATCACAGTCTATAAGATTAGGACATCTACCGAAATATTTTAATGGAGAGTTTTCACGACAAATGACTTCAGTCAATTCATTTTCACACTGTTTTAGCGTTCTTTGAACAACGCAACTTTTTTCTGGCAGTTTATCACAAGGGATTGTAGACATGACTTCATGATTCAACCTTAAAACAATTACATTATAGCGTTGGAAAACAAAATCCTTAATTTTACAAAAATAATATATCTTACCACGGATAACATGAAAAATAGCCTGAAATTTGCACACATTCAACGGCTTTTAAGATTTCTGAAATAAGAGGATAATAATAGTATAAGTAATAAAGGGAAGATTTAAATTGTCTAGTAAATAGATATTAATTAATATGAACAATAACTAATGTAAACTAATCAAGCACTCTTCAGCGTGTAGACAGTCCTTATTAATAGCTTTTTAGTAAGGGAATTCGTTTTCCTTTTTCTTAAGTAATCCTATAAATAAAAAGTAACATTCTCACAAAAGCCAGTGTAGTAGGAACCTACGATCTTCGCGCTATACAATAGAGTTCAAAAGGATTCAGATTTTATGAAAATTATAATATTTTTCGCAAGACTTACCATGTTTCATACTACAGATCTCTTGTAGTTTATTGAATTTCAAAAAGAATATATAAGCAGTATCAGTTTTAGGATTGAAGAGATTTTTCGAATTAGCGTAAGTTATAAGTTCATTAGAAAAGTCAATGCATTTGTAAAAGTTCGATTGAGATTCACACACAGTCATCAATGAAGAATGACTTGTAAAGGAGAAGTCCTTTGAAAGCAAAGTGATCAAATTATCGGATATCAAACTTGTGTGGAAAGATTTAATAAACTTCTTGTAGCACTTTGCTAATTTGCAGACGTCATGGATGTTCTCGGATGTAATCAGTTTACAGAGAATAATAACAATAATTTGGAATTTGAAAAGTTTGTTCATGGTATCAATTAAACACGACAAGAATGATAACTCTCATTTTTCTCTTTCCTTAAATACCTTTTTAAAGATGACTAAGCATACTTAAAAGTTAAAAAAAATATTTACGAGCAACCTCTTCCACAAAAATGCATATTTGTTCTTTTCCGCCTCATCGAAGAAGAAAAGAAACCTTTATTAGGATGATAGAAACCAATGCGAGATACAATAGCACTGACCTTGCTCCTCGGAATTGCGCTCCTTCTACACTTGCCTGAAATTAATGCTTATAACCCTTCTCTAAAGATTATCGCTCTCCAAAAAACTTACAGAAAAATTACTCAAAATTCCAGGTTTCAAATTTAACAAGCATTAATTGATTTTCTAATCCATCTACATAAGATCTTTCCTGAGTATCAATAAATACTTTCGAGAAAGTCAATCCGTTAATTGCAGTCGAGAAGAGCAGAATATGAAGCTATATATTTGTAGTCGAAAGAATATAAAAATTTAACAAACAAGTTCGATCCCTAAATTTTCCATAAATTTCGAAATCGATTACGAAACATTTCCTCTTACATTGTCTTATCGAAAAAGACGAAAGGTAAATATCACTTTATTTTATCAATTTGTGTATTTGATCACAAACAATCTACTCCCGCTCGTTTACATAATTTATCTTCCTAATAGATCAAATATATTTTTCGAATTTATGAAACCTGTCTGAAATATAAACAATCAAGATTCATTTTTGCTTTCCTCTGTACTTTCGTTTTCTGTCAGAACTTCTGTTTCTTTATCCTTCGACTTCCTTTTGAAAATGCTCTCCGATCTCGTTGGCATATGGTCGTCCATCGGATGTCCTTTGCTT